>CABFOW010001107.1:42229-60894 GCA_902141385.1 Timema californicum | reverse complement strand
TATATATATATATATATATATATATATATACTGCTTATATCTCAGAAATAATTGGTTTTATAAAAATATATTCCAAATAAAGGATTTTTATTTTTAATAATAATACAGCTTTATAATTATAAGATATTTCGTATCTCAAATAGTTGAGTAGAAATGATGAAAATGTAAAAATTTCCCTATATGTAGTACTACCTTAAAATCATTTTCATGAGAGAATGAAAGTTGTCGTATTGTTAAATATTATAAACAGTGTAGAGATATAAAATTGAATCAAAATCGTTATTGCGACTCTTGAGAAAATCTATTATTTCTCTTTTTAACCTTCAGTAAACTACCATTAATTTTAGGGTTGGATCTCTAATTTTAAAAACCTCTCTGGCCGACATAAAGAAAACCCCCAGATACCAGGTTTTTACCCAATCTGTAAACAGTCTAGGCTCTAGCCAGAGGTAGAGGCAGATGGACAGAGAGATGGGATTGCAAAGACAACTTTTGGTTTTCAGGGGTTTAGAAACGTCAACATTAAACAAAATCTCGAATACGAGTTTTTTTTTGACGATCACAATACTTTCTCTCTGAGTTGTCGAAAGGAAGTAAAAATCAATGTGGAAAAATTATATTTGTATACGTTTGTGCTCCACATTGCACGGTCAATTACTTCAAGAAGGATTTTTTTTAAGTTACTTGTATCTACTGTTTGGGTACTTTGTCCCAAGACCCCACATGTTAACCCCCCCCCCTTCCCATCCTAAAATTTAATTTCTAGGTACGACTATTCGGATTTTTCACTATAAGGGAAAGTAATAGAATTCACGGGTAAGGAGGTAGGACACACATTAGGGCAAATTACCTAAATATGCCCACCTAAGATTTAAACTATAACATCTTCTTTGCTGGATAAGACCAGATAGTGGTGACCTAGTCCAAAATACTACTGATGCACATTAACACTTCATTATTTTGTTGTTTTTATTGCCGTAAATCTCGGTGTTTATGCTTTAATTTTTTTTTGTCATCATTGCTAACGTCTTATTATATTATTAATCCATTATTTAATAGTTATCTAAATTATCTAGCAAACGTGATAGTTATAAATCATATTACTTGACAAATGACTATATTAAACAAATCTAGTCCTTTCTGTGGCTATCAATCATGAGATAGTGTTCTTCCCACCAGCATTCTACTATATCTTTGATCTATAAGAGACACAACATCCAGCTCCCCGGCCGTTAATTCTCACAACTGAGACTGTGCATAAATTATAAATTTTTCCGCCATGTCGTGAATTGAACCCGGTACTCATAGCTTACTAAGCAGACATGCAACCGACTGAGCTAATGTGTTGGACCAAACCATTATCCTAAGACACTAAATAAAGAGGATGAATTTTAACTAAATTAATAACCTCCTTGGTAGTCGAATGGAAATCCTGGATTGCAAATGATTGGGAGGTTGGGGTTTAAATCCCAGAAGTCTGTTCTGAATGTGTTTTTTTCCAAATGGTTACCTACTTTCTCTCCACTGCAAGGTAGGTCAATTTCCTCTGAACTCTTCCTTACTCACCCCTATCCCACTATTGTAGGTGGTGCTGGAACAATCATCGTCCCCTCCAAAAACAGTATAATAAAAAAAAAGTTGAAACCAATGTCTTAATATTGTAAGGACTGATTGACTCTAGCATTACATCTTCCTTTCCATATCTCCTACATGACCTACCATCTCCGTCACCCTATCTCCTACATGACCTACCATCTCCCTCACCTTATCTCCTACATTACCTACCATCTACCTCACCCTATCTCCTACATGAACTACCATCTCCATCACCCTATCTCCTACATGACCTACCATCTCCGTCACCCTATCTCCTACATGACCTACCATCTCCGTCACCCTATCTCCTACATGACCTACCATCTCCCTCACCTTATCTCCTACATGACCTACCATCTACCTCACCCTATCTCCTACATGACCTACCATCTCCCACACCCTATCTCCTACATTACCTACCATCTACCTCACCCTATCTCCTACATGACCAACCATCTCCGTCACTCTATCTCCTACATGACCTACCTTCATCATCTCCCTCGCCCTATCTCCTACATGATCTATCATCTCCTTCACTCTATATCATACATGACCTACCTTCATCATCTCCCTCTCGCTATCTCCTGTATGACCTAGCCAATAACACTTTCAACTTATCTCTAACGTACAGCTAAGCAAGTAGCTTAAAACTAAAACTGTTCAGTATTCATTTTACTTAGTTTAGTACGATAACCAAGTAATTGTATTAAAGTATTAGTGTTCTTTTAATAACTCATTTTAACACTGTGTATGTATTTATTTATTTTATTGAGGCAGTGAAATTTTTTAAATCTATTTTTATTTTAAAATTACAAATTCGTTAATATATTTTGTGTTTATTCTTACAAATCCTCTTTTTTTTAAAATTATAAAATATTTACTTGAAGGAGTCTTACAATAGCAATACCCTACCCCTCTGCCCTGTCAACAACATGGCCTATATAATGTTTCGGGACTCGGGTGGACACTTCGCTAAATCGTTGAGTATATCATTTGGAGTAACTATATATCTTTTGAATGTTGCTTTAACATTTCAACATGGGTATTTGGAGGGGAGAGGGCAGAGCTATCTTATATCCCTCTTCCCCCTTCTCTCACAGATAGGACATGAACACCTTGGACATCAGAAGGGTTAAATTAATCCCTTTATCAATACACTTCAACATTAACCACCTTAAGAATTGTCGACGTGGCTTACTTATAGTATTATCCCGTGATATCATTATATCATGCTCATCAAAATAATTTCCAAATTCTCAGATATAAAAACAACATAATAATAGTAATAATAATAATAATAATTTACACTACAGGTATACAATTATTGACTGATCCATCTATACGTAGGTTCCATACTTGCTCAACAGATGGCTCGCATAATCTAGGTTCTGTTTAGTCTAGGTAAATTCATTAATAACGATTAAAACCTAATATAATATATGATTGTATGTATATGTATTAAATTATAATACTAAGAGTAATACTATAATCTATTATATTTGACTAAATTCAGTTAATATATATTTGGTATAAGTTTAATAATTCAAGTCAAATCTTGTTTTCGGTGACAGTTAAGATTTTCTTTAATATAGATATAAAATAAATATCTCTGCCTAATAGAGCGTGGGTTTCCCACATGTTAATTGAATCATAACCCTATTTTTGATTAGGGATACCGTTGAGCCTCGTGCAAGCGTCGTCCCGTCATTAGAATTAATTTTATTATTTACTCTCTTTTAAATAGGTGAGTGTACATCGAATGATAAATGTCGATGGTAATAAAACATCAACTTATAAATAGTTCAATATTTATCATTAACACAACAATTTAAATTAGCTAAATATATTAGATACATTTATAATCAATAATTAAAATTCAGACTTATGTTCATAAAATAATACATTAATATCAATTTTTTTTAAATATAGTTGGAAATAGCCAGTTCTTGGTATTGTTTAACAATAACTATAATAATTACAATCCATCGTTCACATTTTGTAAAGACACTCATTTTGAAACCATCAATCTTTCCAAAAAAATGTCTTGACTTTAAAACCAAAGTTTCTACTACTTCACCCACCAGCAGTTAATGGTAGGAATGAACATCGGACATTTATGTTTTCAAAACGATATTTAAAGTTCGACGCTCACGCCATCGATTTTATAGAACAAATACAACACATTATTTAAAAATTAGGATACCCAACCGTGTTGTATTTGTTCTATAAATTCGATGTTTTACAAGTAGTGATTTTTCTCATTTATTTTATCTATTCGATTATTTTAAACCATCAATGTTCTTTAGCGGGATCCAAGGCATACACGCCATCGATCAGCAAACATCGATGGTTGAAAATCATCGCCCAAAAAACCTCGAACATTGAAGCTTCAACAACGATGTTTTGAAAACACCTATGTTAGATGTCCATTCCAAAGGGATGGGCTAAACCGTGATTTTTCAATAGCGGTGATTATCGGGACTGTGATTGCAAATTATCGGTGATTTATACCAGTGACTATTCACGGTCACTGGTAGTCAGTGTTTTTTTGACTGATAATTTTTTACGGTGGCAGTTTGTTGCTTTATCGATATTTTGTCTCATTCACAGTTCTTTACTATTACAAAATAATGTGTTGGACCTTAGATAGAAACACAGGGCTGCCAACTTTTCAGTCTCTAGAGATCAATAAATAACATATTTAATTTTTGTTAAATTGAAAAATATTCACGTTGGGAATCAACGAATTAATAACAAAGACTAAAGGTGACCTGGTGGTCTAGGGGTAAGGTGTCAGACTTCTATGCTGGCGGCCGGGGTTCAATCCCAGGTTCCGGCAAAGATTTATCTGATTACCAAACCCTTCCTTCACCTCTGACAAGACATCTTGTGAATGTGAGGAATGCCAGGTCTCCACCGTGGTTCGGATTCCACGTTAAACTGTAGGTCCTTCATTTCATCTCACAATCACCCTACCATTACACATTAGCGTAAGTGCGTATAACCCGAACGGGTAGTAAGACGCGGTGCTAATAATAATAATAACAAAGACTAACTTTGAGGAATATTACTACACAATAGAGTGCTTTATAAAATGTAAATTATTATGGTTATTAATCCCAACTAAATCTGCTGTATAGTATATAATTATGTTTGGGTTAGAAATGTACATTTGAGAAACATCCAACATAGTATTGTATTGAAAAGTTTATGGAGCTAGAGTCCACCGCCACAAAGTTATTAAGTGGAAGCTCTTTTTCAAATAATTTTTATTTAAACATGATAATTAAGGACATAGACCGCTTCTGCTCGCACCTTTGGGTCAATATATCGCCAGACACCAACTGATATTTTGTCAGAAACGGTCGTATCTTTCATACTTTAATGCTTAGCTGTCGCCGAATGTTGATAGTATCGCTAAACACCGATAATCGATATCTCAATCAATGATACTGTTGAGATCCAGTCACTGGGAGTGACGGTGAAAAAGTCACCGTCAAAGAAATATCGCCCATCTCTAATCAGTCGTAACTTACAGAATAATCACTCTCCACAAGAACGCTAATTATAAGCTAATATTACTCTATAATATATACTACTTTATCTATCTCACCTAACCATAGAAAAGGGATGAGTATAGAAACGCTACTCTAATGTTGTCAATTAGAACCACGTCGCTAGCGCTCGCAGCGTTATGCCACGAACAAAAATATTCAAAGCGGGGCGTTACATTTAGAACATAACGCATTATGTATTGCAAAATGTAAATTAATCAATTCTTATATCAAATCCGATCTAATGTTACTAAATTCTTTGTTTTATAATAAACCAAGTTATAAAATGTAAAAACTAGCTAAATTCCTCCTTTAAAATAAACGACAAATTTCTAACAAAACAATAATGGCGAGTTTTACATATACTTCACACTTCCTTTTCTTTGGACTTCACGTCCACGCATGCGCACTCCTCTGTGACGTCATGCAAGTTGCTCCTAGCGATGGTGGCCCAAACTAGTTTACGGGATCAGCTAGTCCTATATGAGTAACCACCCCATACACTTAACTTTAAATTTTACTGTCGACAATTTTTCAAAAAACATGAGATTGATCAAATAATCAATTGTGGTACTGTATATTTACGGATTACTTGTCTATTCAACTGTAGTTATTACTACTATTACTATAAATATTATTAAATAATTGAACTTGATAGATTTATCCAACATTCAAATAATGATATCAGTATCACACTATGCAACAAGCATAGAGGGAATTGTTCCTATAAGTGTGGTCCGTATGATTAAATATCAAAGAGCCATACTATACTCCGTCTCTTTTCTCGGTAGACACATGTCAAATACACAGAAAAGGAAGTCTGTACCAAACTAAAGTCAACAAAGCCGATCAGGTAAGTATTTATTTAAAATTATAAGGTTTGAAATGTTAAAAATCATCAAACAACTATTACCTACTAATTCTATATAAGTAGCTATTATAACGATTTTGATAAAAATAATGAATTTAATTAACATTTGAGGGGATGATAGCAAACACTGTATTAGCCCAAATTTTTGAGATAATCATGGGAATTTATTCTTCTTTGTGAGCTCTATCTGTTGGTATAAATGGTTTCTGGAATAGTAAAATTAATGGTGCGGGGATCCACACGGACTTTCTCGCTCTATTGTTTTAAAATGGAGATGTTTACTCAAAACTCGTAAAATATGTGAAACAAAGTAATATACACTAGCAAACCCAAGCATAAATTGCACTATACTTTGGTAAAAAAAAATTCGTTCAGGTTTAAAATTTTATAATTTCATTTGTATGTTTGGACCAATAAAAAAAAGATCAATATTGGATCCACAAAGGTCAACACTTCGTACTAAAATTTCAAATTACGATTAAAATTTTCGACATTTTATTATGTGTTGCAAATCATTATGCCATCGCATTGTTATTAAATTCCTCAATTCTAAATTTTGAGCAATAAAAAATGTAAATATTGGCTATTGAGTCTAAAATTGAGATAGAACATTGTTGTAGAAACATTTCTCCTAATATGTTTAGGGAAAAACAACATAAACTTTTTTAGAGATTTACTTATATTTGATTACTCTATGGCATTAGAGAATTATTGCGTTGAAACTTAAGTATTATCTCTTTACAACTAAAGCTCAAAAAGTTGTATTAATGCATTTGACAATATCTCAAAAACTTTTTGTTTTATAAAATTATATTTAATATATTTTAAATAGTAATAAAATTTTGCCATGAAAAAATATTTTGTATCTCAAATAGTTGCGTAGATACGGAAGTTTATGCTTTTGTAAAGTACCCTAAAAGTCATTTTCATGGGAAAATGAAAATAGCTAGGTTATTTATTATCTTAATCTACGCCTAGATACGAAATTTAATCAAACTCGTAAGAGCTAATTTTGGGAAAATCTAACTTTTCTCTTTTCACCCTTTATTAAAATACTCTTAATTTTAAGTATAAACAGACTCACAGACAGACGGCATTGCAAAGCCAACTTTTAGGGTTCAAGGTATCATGAGACGTCGACATCCATAACCATTTATGGTTAGATTTTTTTTTTTACCTTTTGTGCTCGAAAAGTTAAAAAATATATATATTTGCGTATAGCTTGAAATTTATTGGGTTTATAAAAATATGCTTCAAATAAAATATTTTTATTATAAAGAGACCTACATATATTTAATGATAAGTAATTTCATATCTCAAATAGTTTAGGAAATATTGTAAAAAAAATATTATTTACGCATCAGACCGGAGCCCTTGAAGTTATTTGGCGAAATATTGAGAGTAATCATTTTGTTTAGAATATTTATAAATGTTTAGAAATGAAATTTAATCAAAATATTTAGAGCCGATTTTGAGAAAATCGACTTTTTTTTCTTTGTGCCCTTCAGTAAACTACCCTTAATTTTAGGGTTAGATCCAATTCCAAAAATCCCTCGGGGAAGCCCTATGAAAACCCTAGATACCAAGTTTTAGCCTGATCGGTAAAATAGTTTAGGCTATAGTTGGAGGTACAGACAGACAAACAGACAGACAGACGGAAATTCGAAAACCATATTTTTGGATTGTGGGTGGGGGGGTGTCTTGAAACGTCAATTTCATCATATCTTGAGTTGGATATTTTTGACGATCACAATACTTTTTATACCTGTAAGATAGCGAGAAAGTAAAAAGAGTATGGCATTTCTGACTGTGAGCGACGAGACATCCAATTCGGTCACTTGTATATAGAATATCCGCGCCTCTGGTGGCACAGAGCGTTGACCAGCACACACCCACGGAGGTTGTATATACGTCGTACCCGTAATGAATTTCAAACGAACTTAAGCCTAATTTAATAAACCCTGGTGACATTTTGGATAATTCTCTTTAAGAGAAAAACATCCAAAGGTACCAGCCGGGAATCGACTCCCGGACCCCATGTTTAGTAATAACCATGTGCACTAACCACTACACAACGAGGCTGGATCCTGCGATCACTTATAGTGGGCTGTGAATCTTTTAACATCGTCCCTGCTTTCACAATGTGCGACGAATACAATATTTTCCGAACGGGGTGCAAGTGAATATATCCTAAAGTTGGTTGGTCAGGGGTTGAAACTTACACCCCCCTTCCACCCCCCCCCCCGACCAGCACATTTTACCACAAAAATTCTGTGGTATGGTAAAAATGACTTTATTGAATTAGAAGAAAACTATTCAGTCATATCTTTAAGTTGTGTTTTTCTAGCAAAAACCACATATTTTAAATTAAACATTAGCATTTTTTTTTTCAAACTTGAACATAAACTGTACCTAGAAAAACTTATCTTCAATCGAGTTGAGCCAGTATGAGGCCATTATATCTTGAAAACACTTGATAGTTATTTAAAAAAATAACCTCTTTTTAGCTTTCGAGGTTCAACATTTAATAAATAACAGAAGAAAAATTATATAGACACAATCAAACAAATAATGATCTCCATAGTGAATGCGGGAAATTATTCCCACATTCCCTTGCTCCCATTGTTTCATGAATTATTACAGTTCAATTTCACAGCCTAGGATTAGAGATGGACATTTTCCAGCAAATTTTCCGCTTGCGACCTACAAGGTAGGGGAAGGTGCTGGACTACAGGAGGCAGCACCTAGAGCTTACTATACAAATTCTTAAAGCCCTCAAATAGTGTGTTGAGGGATGATTGGGATAAGAGGAGAAGATAATTTGATAGCAAATAGTAGATATAAAAAAATAATGGCAATTAAAGATGACAGTTTTTCAGTAATTTTTGCATATTATTCAATCCCGTAATAAGGGTATGTATTGGTTAAGTCTTTGATCATAATATTTAAGTATTAACACATGAAGGACACAAGGGGGGAATGGGAAAAGTTTCATTTTCCCCTCAATTTAGTTGGTGCTTCCATCAATTACACAATCATGAGTTCATTCAAATTAATTTTAAATTAATTTTTAAAAAAAAGGTATTTTCCGGGGTCCTTCTGGGGTTTGAGATATACATTTGCCCCAGTAAGCTGTGTAATATATTTTTACCCGTACCCTTAATATATGGTCTAGACTCTAGAACACACGCGGTTCAACAATCATACACTGTGTTCGATATATTTTGAGTGTGAGATAAGAGCTGGAATATGTGTTATTGCTTTATTGTAGCTAGTTTTACAGTGGTTTTTTTATAACCTTATCACGTGAATGTGCAAGAGTTTTGTCATTACATGGCGCATATTAGAATATTTACTCACTAGACACATTTAATTCTTTCCGTATCCGGTTCTTCTTCTGGATATTCTTTTAGTCCTTATGACTTAAATCTTAAATCAAGGGGTAAGTGTACACAATTTCTAGCAACTGTTCGGTTATGAATATGATGATACCATAATACACACACACACACAGCACCACCATTTAAAACCAAAACGACTAGTGAGACGTGAGAAAACAGTGCATGCAGCGAATCACGCAGGACGACGCTGCAGTCCTGCGTTCGCCATCAAATACGCGGGTTTATTCACCCCGGTTTGTGCTCTCCTATATCATTGTTATTATTATTATTATTAGCACCGCGTCTTACTACCCGCTCGAGTTATACGCACTTACGCTAATGTGTAATGGTAGGGTGATTGTGAAATGAAATGGAGGACCTACAGTTTAACGTGGGATCCGAACCACGGTGGAGGCCTGGCATTCCCCACATTCACAAGTTGTGATTAATACACGTCTTGTCAGAGGTGAAGGAAGGGTTTGGTAATCAGATATATCTGTGCCGGGACCGATGATTGAACCCCGGACCCCCAGCACATAAGTCCGACACCTTACCCCTAGACCACCAGGTCACCTACAATGACATTGTTAGTTTGAGCGAATTCCGCTTCATTTCCCGCTCCTGCGTTGGTCCGCGCAGGCGCTCTAAGAAAAAATATTCGCAAACTTGGACCACGCACAAATTTAACATAAATTATTTTTTTTTAAAAAAAAAGCCTTCCAGAAATAATTACTTTTGTTAAAAGTGAATTTAATTCCAAGACTATGAATCAACAATAATTGAACAATGACAATTTTGAGAGGACCATATCCTGAATAGAACCGATAGTAGATTTTATCAAAATCCTCTGTTTTAAACAATATTTTAATACATCTTGAGGAATGTTTTTTTTATTTCATTGACCAAACCTGTATCCGAATACAACCTAGCCCACATCGATGGGCACTAGGTTGGGCTTGGTTTGCTTACTACATCTAGATCACTGCTCGAATCCCGTTTGAGTGTATTATGGGGGAATTTTCCAATAAATAGTTTTCCTCTCCCCTTCCAAGCAGATGTGAACTCATTTCATACATGTTCTTCCTTTCTTATCTCCATCCCGCTATTTTATGGGTCTGGCTAGTCCGTACGAGAAGACGTGGAGAACAAAAAATAATAATTAGAATATTCCTAAAGTGTGAAATACGTCCCTAGAGGCAGACGATTCGTTTCAATAGGAGCTATTTTCTTTCTTTACCAAGAGCCACAAGCTTAAAACAACAACGGTTGAGGAGGGAGGGATATGGGGGAGGGGGGTAGCTACAAAAGTAAAATCTGTTCCCATGAAGAAGCGTATGGTATTATTACCAGATATTTATCTGTGAAATTATAGTAGACGAAGCTTCGGAGGAAAATGTATGCACGATTGTGCGATTCGCTTCAATTGGTGAGCTATAGACCTATTTAGAGGCTAAATTTGTCCGATTTCCCTGGAGTCTCTTTCATACAAGCATATAATACAGCTTCGTGGACTCTTCGTACAATTTTATATTAGGTAACGTGGCGCCGCCGGTTTAGACTATACGGGTGCAATTTACATTCATTATTTCGGGCTGTTGGCATAGATAAAAAAAACCCACGGGAAATGGAGCAAAAACATTGTGGTCTGAGTGGAGTCTATTGTAAAGGCTTGAAGAAGAAACAATAAAGTAATCGTGTTCCTGTATACTTGTGACATGTCACATATCTTCTACGTGCAATTTTTTTTATCACCGCGTCTTACTACCTGTACGAGTTATATGTTTATGTACTAATTACGCTAATGGTTTTAGGAATCAAGGAGGTTATATTTATAGGAAGTGTACCCATATTTGCGTTGAGGGAGAGTGGAAAACTATTTCGGAAAAACTACCCTCAGTACACCCAACCGAGATTAGATTCTCGATACCCCTATCATCGGCAGTCTAGTTTACTGTGAAAGCAGCACGCTAAGCCATGTGGTCACTAAAGTGGATAGCATGCATTTTTTTAAACTAGTTTTGAAATTATAATACCCACAAAATCCATATGGATCATTTCAGTTCTTAGATACATAGCTTGGTTCTCCCAGTTTTTCACTTCACAAAAAAGTCTTAATATAGATATATACAAGCTATTAATAAAATATTTAGCACCGCGTCTTACTAACCGTTCGGGTTATACGCTTTAATTAATAATTACGCTGATGGATTAGGAATTAGGAAGGTTGAATTAGAGGAAGTGAACCCGCATTTGCGTGGAGGGAGAGTGGAAACCCATTTCGGAAAAACCACCCCCAGTTCACCCGACCGAGATTCAAACCTCGATATCCCCGTCATCAGCAGTCGAGCTCAACACGACTAGAGCGTTAGCCAACTACGCCACCGAAGCGGGTTAACTATTACTACTAATATTATTAGCACCGTGTCTTACTACCCGTTCGGGTTATAAGCACTTACGCTAATGTGTAATGGTAGGATGATTGTGAGATGAAATGGAGGACCTTCAGTTAAACGTGGAATCCGAACCACGGTGCAGGCCTGGTATTCCTTACATTCACAAGTTGTGATTAATACACGTCTTGTCGTAGGTGAAGGAAGGGTATCTAAGACTTAAGTCTCGGTTTGTGGAATTTTTTATAGGAAAGAATTTAAAAAACTTTTTTACTTCAGAAATAATTAATAATATTTTGTTATTTTCCTCTGAAAATTTGCCTTCAGCAAGGAGTTCTAGATTAAGCTAGTTTTTAAGTATATCATTTTTGATTTTGTTTTTATTACCAACATTCTTACTCCCTTTTTAGGTTATACGGATTTATACTAGTTATTACTCTAATGGGCTGGGGATTGAGAAAGATTAATTGTAGAGGAATTGTACCCGCATTTACGTGGAAGGAGAATATAAAACCATTTTGGGAAAAAACCCACCCTCATTACACTCAACCGGGATTTGAAACCCGAACTCTCTGTCATCAGCAGTCTAGTCTAAAACGAGAGAGACGCCTCAGACTATGCAGCCACCGAAGCAGAGGATGCTTATTTAAACCAACAGGTAAAATATTCTTATTGAACAAATTAGTTTATATTCGAATATTTTATTAAGCTATATTTATGGATTTAAAAACTTTTTCTTACTCATTAACTTATTTTAACCCCCAGGAAAGCAACATTTGGCTCATAAAACTATTTCAAAGGTAAACTTATCACCCTCTCTCCGCTTCCCCTAATATGTGGAACCGATACTTGATAAACATTCAAAATAAGTATAGCATGTGATATGAAGGTACCACATAAAAACACCTAGCAAAGTTACTCGAGCACTTGACTAAGTTATATTTTTATCCAGGACCACGGAACACTGCCCGCTCGAGTGCTCGTAAAATTTGATGGAGCCGTTGTGTAACGATGGCCTCGCCACTCAAAGCTGCCAACCCAAAAAAAATAGAAGCTAAATAGCTACTTACCCATTCAAGGCTATGTCGAGGGGGATACTTATAGGGTCACTCACTTTTCTCAGAGTTTACATGAGTTTTATTTTACAGGCCGTAGGACGTTTGGCACATTCCCTTCTAAAAGCGAAACCATTTGGACCAATCCATACAGGATGTTTGGCGCAGTATTACCGAGTAATGGGAGGTATTTTGGACCAACTATTATGGGAATTATGGACTAAGAATACACAGAATTCTTCCTTTCATATTTTATGCAGACCTAACCTAACCTAACCTAACCTAACAACCAAATGAGTAACTTCAATATTTAAAGATAACACCCTTAGGAGTAACTGTCTTCTAAACGAAGTCAAACAAAGAAAGGTTGAGAGGAAAAAGGAGTTTAAAAAGGAGGATATAAATACTAAGCGACTTGAAGGAAATAAGACAACTCTGGGAGCTGAAGGAGAGGGCAGAGGATAGGGATCCATTGGCTGTCTAAGTTCAATGACACAAGGAATGGACCTGTCGGAATACAGAGCACCTAATAATAACCTATCATAACCTACTATAACTTGAATATCCTTTCATTTTTGCATAGACCTAGCTTAACTTAACATGACCTAGCCTAACCATAAGGCGATTCCCTCTAGGTTTCCAAACCTAATACCTAAACTAACTATAAGTAACATAACTATCGAGAAATTTAACCTAAACTGGTTATATATAAACGCGAGTAAGGTGTAAACATACATGATAGGATTAAACTGAGTTTTAACAACTGCACCAAACGTTTTATGACCAACCTGGTCAAATTACCCTTGTATTTCATCTTGGACAGACCCAGATTGCATCTATATTCCATTCACCGTAGGAATTGACTTCTGAAAGGCCTTTTTCCCTAACATAAATCTACTATATAGTAGGATATTGGTAGGAAAAAAGACCTTTCAAGAGAGTAATTCCTACCGTGAATGGAATAACGTCATACGCGCATTTTATAAGAGTTATAGGATCGAGTTTTATATCTAAAGATGTGTTTATATTTGATAGCCTCACGAATAGACTAATAAAATAAGGTGGAGTGGAAAGAGGCGCAAGTAAATGTCACTAGTTTTATAGGTTTTTAAAATAACAAACCATTTTGGGTTAATATAAACCATGTATTATTTAAGTTAATATGTTCAGTCTAATTATATAGTAATCTTACTATTCTTGGATATTTATCATGAAGATATTTGTATCCAAGCAAAAACTTTTTTAAATTAAGAAGAAAACATTCTAGTCCAATGAAACCAATAGTAAGACACGTGCTAAAAAAATTTCTTGTAGGACTTCCTTGATAAATGAAACAATAGTTTTACTTCGTGAAAATATCGAACGCATTTTTAAAATTTGTTTTTTTTAGTGTGATTAAAATTATTTTAGGTCTACATATGAGAAGAATTAAATAATTAGCTAGGTCTACATTCGAATAAAATTAATGTAAAGGTAAAATTTGAATATAACATTAATTTTTTAATGATAAAAAGTAATTTCACTGAAAGTATGATTTTATTTAGGTGTCACACATTAGTTTATGGCGTCACTCTCACACTAGACTAGACTCTTGGTGATTGGGAGATTGTACTTCGAATCCCGGTCGGGCGTGCTGAGGGTCTTTTTTTCCTAAATGATTTTCCACTCTTCCTCCACTCCTATTCAGGTGTTTTTTTCCCTTATCTTTTATTTATTCAAGGTATTTCATCTGCACTTTCTGAATCAACTGATTACATCAGCACACGACCTATAAACTAACTTAAATATAGAAAAGACACAACACCTAGCTTCCGGGCGTTAATTTATCCCTGTGAACGAGGAAACCCACATTTCACCAACGGTAAGATTTTCGACCATGACAGGAATCGATTCTGGGAATCTCTTATCAATAGACAGACACGATACCGATTGAGCTAAGGTGTATGATCATATATAGGTGCACTTTGTCTAAATTCAACTTTTATAATCCTTAACACACTAGCGTATTAGTACATATAAGTACAGTCCAAATGGGTAGTAACACGCGATGACAAAAAAAAAGTATACACACACACACACACACAAAGTCATGTGTACATTAAAATGTTTTTTAGGTTAGTTGTACATTAATAACAGTCCATGCAATCAACGAATTGAAATAATAGGAGTAGGAGGAATGGAGAATTTTAATTATTATTAGCACCGCGTCTTACTACCCGTTCGGGTTATACGCACTCACGCTAATGTGTAATGGTAGGGTGATTGTGAGATGAAATGGAGGACCTATAGTTTAACGTGGGATCCGAACCACGGTGGAGGCCTGGCATTCCCCACATTAACAAGATGTCTTGTCAGAGGTGAAGGAAGGGTTTGGCTATCAAATAAATTTGTGCCAGGACCGAGGATCGAACCCCGGCCGCCAGCACAGAAGTCTGACACCTTACCCCTAGACCGCCAGGTCACCACAAGAATTTTAATGCAATGTACCAATATGTAATGTATATGTATAGAGAAGGGGAAGCCGCAAGACAAGCATTCCCCCTAAAATTCACAAACACTAAGTACCCTTTTCCCTTTCGGTCAAAGTCTGCTTCTGTCCCGACGTTGCCAGTCTTGTCATAATCAATAAAACAATTTTGTGATATTTTAAAGTGGTTCGTTTTTGGTCCAATTTTGACAGGAAGAAACTTACAAACAATATTTTACTCAAATGTAAAAGCTAAACCAAATTCACGTGATCTCACGTATGAAAAAGTGAAATTAGATCAAGTAATTTTTCTAACCGTCAGGAAAGGTTCTTCCTGTGAAAATTGAACTATTGTTAAATGCATTGATAAATTAATTTGTATTCTTTCTCATGCAATGTATTAATTCTTAACATTCAATTGATATACATTGTAGAAACAAACAAAACAAAATGGTATAAAAAATTACTCCAACCCGTTTGGGTTCACGAAACCTAAATATGTTTGATAATAATAATTTGTATTTAACCACGCCAGTACTTGAGTATACGTACAAACTATTTGAAAGAGATCTTTTCTCTAAGAATCTCTGATACAAAACTCAGTGGTGAACACCAGTGGTCTTTGGTTAAAGTTCTCGCCTCAGGGACCAATGATTGTGGGTTCAAACCTATCCGGGGTCACGACATTTTCATTGAAAGATAACGATCCGTATTATAGCTTCATTCGGAGGGGAAGTAAAGCCGTCGGTCCCATGTCACTTGTGACATGTAAAAGAACATTGGCAGGTATGTGAAAATACCTTTCCCGGAAAAATTGGTAGGCTCTTTCGTTCTCGTTAGTTGAAATTCTAGTGTGCTTATATAATCAGCCGGTTCCTAAAGTCCATGTATCTTTTATCGACAAAACCATTTCCTTCCTTCTCTGTTTGCTGGAGGGACGATCTAAGAACACCACCATTCACTCGAAACCCGTGAACAACCCTTTTTGGAGGATCAGACTACCATCCTGAGCTGACGAAGCAGGAAGTGAAGCATCAAATTAACTTAGCTGCTTCACACGACCACAGCGCTACTAGACACTTCCAGCCGCACCAATGTTGACCCATTTGAGGTGAACTATGTTTTTTTTTCCGAGGTCTTAATGAAGGGGTTAGTGGATCCATTGTCCAAATGAACGTGGTTTATCGTTCCCTTGTCGACTGTCACAAGTTGCGAGTCACCCCTTACAGTTGAAAATTGCACATTGGTGGGGGAGGGGGTGGTGGCTTGTGGAGTGAAGAATGAAGGGTAAAAAAAAAAGGGGGGGGGGAGTCCTTACAGGAAATGAAAGTGGGAACATCCTGAAGGGGTAGTCTTCATTTGCAATCGAAGTGCTCATTGGGGAATCACGATGTTGAGTCAACTATCTTTATGGGAGGAATGGGTATAGATATTGGTAGAGGATTTAAGGTTAATTTCGTGTAACGCAATCGAGTCGATATCACAGAACTTGATATTTGAACTTTATACTCTTAGTAAATTTGAAAAAGAAACCTATATATTTCCCTTATATATGTGTTTTAAACTTTCATCGAAGCAGGTTTATAATGAACTACATTGAATAGACATGTAGTTTTGTCTAGTATTGTGTAATGGAGGTGGTGGAAAGGTCAGGGATCGAGTCCCGGTCAGGTATAATTAGGTCGTCTTACACTTCACGCTAATGCAGGAACGTTTACTTTAAATCCTGTCTTAGGTGGCCTTACTCTGTCAAGGTAAATATATGAAAAGTACAGACGAAATTGGGGGAAAGTCAAATTCTATCTCAAATTGAGTTAATGCTGCCATCTGTTAGGCAATCATGAGATCTTTCTAATGCACTTTATATTGTGTTTAATAGAGGTCTCTCTCATATCTAGATTAATTATTTTTAAAAAGCATTTGCTGAGGTCTTTATGCGTTTTGAGATATAAAAGTTCTGACCAAATTAATCTGTATAATGTGACTAATCCTTTTTATTTCTTTTACCCTTCATATGGTTAAACCAAAGAGCGGGTTTTCAAATAATAAATAATTTAAATTTAAGTTTAAATACGTCTAAGAGTATTAAATATTGTACTTTTTTAGCATTATTAGGACAATTATACTTTTAGCACACGTTTGGGTTTACGTAGATGTACTAGCTAAGCTAATGTGTTAAGGTTGGAGGAGGTGGGATTTAGAGAAAGTTTACACGTATTTGCATGGAGGGAGTGTGGAAAATCACTGAATAAATACCACGCTTGGAACACCCGACCGAAATCTGAGACGCGATCACCCTGTCAGTGGTAGGCCAATATATTGTGAGAGTGACGCCTTAGACCATTCTACCATTGATGCGGATGAAAAGCTTTAATAAAATTTGTTTACTAAACCTCTTTATAAACGGGTCATTAATTTATTGATCTTACTTCATTATGGAAAGTTGTATTTCAAAGAAAACTGTGAATATTACGAAGTTAATGGTATATACTTAGTAGTTTATATGTAATCTTCACATACACCATTTGTTTATATTGTTGAAAGTAAGGCCTGCGTTTACCTTCAAATTTAGTAAATTGTTCCAAGATTTCTGCTAATTTTGTTGGTAATGAGTAATTCAAATGGAAGCTTTATTAGTAAACATGTATAGTACGTAAATAATTTTTAGAAGAGGCTTACATTTTTAAGAAGTTAATCTAGATGAGTCTTTTCCAAATTTGTATCAGTCATGTAACCCACTTAAGACCATGGTCTAAAACCCTATCCCTTCCTACTTTTCATAAAAATAAAATAAGACCATATCTACTAAATTGCATTGTATAAAATGTTCGTTAAAAATATTTAAAAAAAAAGCATTAAACAATAAAAGTCGTGAGACATAAGGAAAGAAACGCCTATAAATGTCAATTTTATTACGTGAAGACTTTGCATCGATTTGTTTGTCAGACTTAACGTCATCAAAACATATTTTATGACTAACTAGCAGGTTTACTCTTTCTTCACATGGGGAATCTGTAAATTAGCTTTTTTTTATTTTTAGCATATAAAATGAACCACAAGGAATAGTAACTAAATATAAATAACGTTTAAATATTCATCCTTTTTTGGTTTAGCTGTGATACAAAATGTTAAAGTTGGTTGACTAAAAGACAGTCTCAAAATAGAAATATAATCTGAACATGTTCTAAAATTCAAAATTTCTTTTGAAGATTAATTTATGAAATTATATACACAATAAACTCTTGACTGTTGGTGCTGGTAAAAAATATAAGTGTCACAGCACAAATAATTAATTGTTAAAGGGTTGTAATTAAATCGAATTAAAAGTATTTTGCCAAACCCCCCACCCCCC
>CABFOW010001107.1:0-34531 GCA_902141385.1 Timema californicum | reverse complement strand
GGGGGGTAAGGGCATATATAACATAAATACATTGTTTCTATCCCTGTTCCACAATATTACTGCCACACTTGCACTAAACTAATCTCATCAATACCCAATAGAATAAACAATTAAATGACCCTTGTTTTAAAATGTTTAAACTTAAAGAAAATAGATAGCAACATCCAATTATGTTATCTGGAAGTCAACCTTTTTACAATTGAAATTTACTAACAAACGTAAATCCTATTAGCAACACTTTGGCTCAGACTAGACCAATTATCAAAAGATTAGTAATCTCTGACCGGAAGCTAGATAGATAGATAGCTCTTAATCTTCTTATAATTGGTCTAGTTTGATCCAAGGTCTTACTAATAGGATTTACATTGAGTTCAAGAGCAATACTTTGACAATAGAAAATGATCTTCCAGAGAGTAGATTTGTGTGATGATATATTGAAAGAACTTTTTTTTTCTTTTAGATTATAAATTTTAACTCAGGGGTTATTTGACTGACTTCTAAACTAGGCAAATATGGCAGATGGTTTAGAGGAATTGCATCAGAACTAGTGTGGAAAATGAACGGCAAAACCACAGTTATAAACCACATAAAGAAAACAAACACCGATTATCCAGGGCAATATTTGAACTCAACCTCTAAATAACTGGCAAATCCAATTTAATGTGAACATGAAGTTTTAGATAGTTTGATGACTGGTGTTAGTGAAATTATTAACAACTAAGTACTTGATTCAGTGGCCAAATGTTTTATGTAGTCGTTCTCGCAATAGACTAGACTACCAATTTTACAGAGATCGGGGTTTGAATCCCGGCCGGGTGTACAGAGGGTTGATTTTACAAAATGGTTTTACACTCTCCTTCCAACTCGCCTTCCATTCAAATTCGGGTACATGAAATCTAAATTCAACTTTACTAGTTACTAATAATAATATTTAATATTTAGCAGGGAATGCCAGGCCTCCACCGTGGTTCGGATTCCACGTTAAACTGTAGGTCCTCCATTTCATCTCACAATCACCCTACCATTACACATTAACGTAAGTGCGTATAACCCGAACGGGTAGTAAGACGCGGTGCTAATAATAATAATAATAATATTTAGCACCGCGTCTTACTACCCGTTCGGGTTATAAGCTTTAAGTACTGATTACGCTAATGGATTAAGAATTGGGAAGGTTGAATTAGAGGATTTGAACCCGCATTTGCGTGGAGGAAGAGTGGAAAACCATTTAGTAAAAACCACCCCCAGCTCACCCGACCGAGATTCGAACCTCGATTTCCCCGTCCTCAACAGCCGAGCTCAACACGACAAGCGCGTTAGACAACTACGCCAAAGAGGTGGGTTTTACTAGTTACTAACTCATTTATGTAATTATTATCTTTGCGCACAACCTAAACAGATAGTAAAACGCGGTGATGAAAATAAACAATTATAATAAATAAAAAACTACAATTAGTAAATGAAAGTGAAGATCAAATAAATATATTAGGAAGATCACTTTTAATCTGTGGCACAGAATAAAACAGTAATAGTTTATTAGACATCATGGAAAAATCTTTCATTATAAAGACAATTTATTCTCTCTTCTCCCAAGGCAAAACTATAACATTTATAATAGTTGATTCATTTTGTGACGATAGTGAAACGATACTTATTTGTTGTCTAGCTTTTCCTCAAATTCAATTCCAAGCCCCGGCACAGATTTATCTGATTACCAAACCCTTCCTTCACCTCTGATAAGACATCTTGTGAATGTGGGGAATGCCAGGCCTCCACCGTGGTTCGGATTCCACGTTAAACTGTAGGTCTTCCATTTTTGCTCACAATCACCCTACCATTACACATTAGCGTAAGTGCGTATAACCCGAACGGGTAGTAAGACGCGGTGCTAATAATAATAATAATAATTCCAAGCCAATTAATTTTAATTTTCGGTGGCTTTAAAAAATGTGATTAAACGCATAAGTATAAAAATATATAAAACTTTTACCTTTTTAATGATAACACAGCATGAGAGTAATATAAATTATTTCAATGTGCAGTAAATTTAATTTACACAATAGCAGTGTAATGATTGTGGTTTGTGAGTACCTACCAAGAGTAGGCCTGCTATCTGCTAGCCACAAACATTTGTGCTCCAAATACCTGGCAAGCTTCCACTTCATATCTAGAGGTGAAGCAGGCTTGAACCAGAGCGCATTTTTTTTTTTTTGAGAGAGTTGGTCAAAATAACACAAATGCCCTTTATTCAGGGCGTGAACAAAGTAGAAATGATTTTTTTTATTAGCATCGTGTCTTACTTCCTGCTCAGGTTAATAAAGATGAGGGTTGAATTTAGAGGAAGTGTACCTGCATTTGTGTGGAGGGACAGTGGATAACCTATTTGGAAAAACTACCCAAGTTCAACTGACCGCGAGTTGAACCCCCGATCTCTCAGTCATTAGCAGTCTATTTTAACAGTTACGCTTTAGACCATGCGGCCACCGAAGCAGGTGGAAATTAATTTTTTTTGTTGGTAGAATTATATTGTGAGAATTGTTGTTATAGTCTTTAGTTTTTGTGTTGTTAATAGGTCTCTTGAATAAATATTGACATGTCTTAAGCCGTGATCACGATCAACTTAACGTTCACGTAAGGTAGCATTCACTAAATGTAAATACACTAGTGTGTGATCAGGATTAACGTAACGTAACATTACGGACCAAACACAAACAATGAATCTAGATTGTTTAAAAACAAATTGTTCACTTAAATGAAACCCAAATTTTTAGGGGTGATTAGGCTCTACTTGCAAAAGAAGATTAGCCGAATTACAGTACATAGGGTGACCTGGCGGTCTAGGGGTAAGGTGTAGGACTTCTGTGCTGGCGGCCGGGGTTCAATCCTCAGTCCCGGCATAGATTTATCGGATTACCAAACCCTTCCTTCACCTCTGACAAGACATCTTGTGAATGTGGGGAATGCCAGGCCTCCACCGTGGTTCGGATTCCACGTTAAACTGTAGGTCCTCCATTTCATCTCACAATCACCCTACAATTGCACATTAGCGTAAGTGCGTATAACCCGAACGGGTAGTAAGACGCGGTGCTAATAATAATAATAATAATAATAATAATACAGTATATAGTGTTATAAGAGGCTGCAACGTTGGTGATACGCTAAAAAACTACACCGAATAATTCGTCTACATTTCATAAACAAACAAGTGAAATACTAGATAGCCAAGTTGACGTGGCTCAATAAATGATTGGCTGACTAGAACACGTGGTAACCTTCACTAAAAATCCACCTATCGTGAAAGTTCCTCCTTAGACAAATTTTAAATTAAGTGAACGTAAAGCTAACTTAATCCTTATGGCTTACATTTTTTTTAAAACACGAGCATAGCCTTTACGTTACGTTACATTACGTTACATTAAAGTTAAGTTGATCTTAGTCTCAGCATCAATCTGATTTATCTGCTAACATTCAATTTAATGTCATAAGGAAAATTCAAGTCAGCTACTCTGTTGATTCTTTCTCACTTGGGCAAAGCACGAAGCTTATTACTACCCAATCAGAGTTTATATACTGTTTATTATTTATTATTATTTAGCACCGCGTCTTACTACCCGTTCGGGCTATACGCTTTAAGTACTAATTACGCTAATGGATTGGGAATTTGGAAGGTTGAATCAGAGGAAGTGAACCCGCATTTGCGTGGAGGGAGAGTGGAAAACCATTTAGGAAAAACCACCCCCAGTTCACCCGACTGATATTCGAACCTCTATCTCCCCGTCCTCGGCGGTCGAGCTCAACACGACTAGCGCGTTTGCCAACTACACCACCGTGGCGGGTTTTATATGAGATATATTTAAAGCGCCATATAAGATAGTAATGACTAATTAGATAGGCCATAAGCTATGCGCATATTTTTGCAGAACAGCATAATCTTATTTCTGCCGCAAGCCTAACTTTTAAATGGTTAGATTCCTAAACACGTGGTTAGCTGCAAGCCTCTATTGCTCGCCTAATAATTATTTATTCAAATAAAAGTTTAAAATCCATAGTAAAACTTTGATTTAAATAATAAAAAAAAATTAATAAAGCTCCATGTGAGCCCGCAAGCAAGCTATACCGACCGAACGGCCACCACCGTAAGCGATGATGGTGCCAACATTTGCGGATAGAGGTGTCATGTGGTCAACGCAACAAGACCTTCGGCCATTAATCTCAGTTTTCTAAATAGGAACTGCTACTTCTTTATTCAAGTAGCCCCTCATTTGTTTTCACGAGGCTGAGTTTGTCCCCGTTCCAGACTCAATGTTTCATAGATACATTTTGTAAGCTGCGGGATCGAACTCGGCACCTCTGGATCTGTAGCCAGGAAATCTGATTGATCACTAGACAATATAGGCGATCTTTAGTAAATTTATTTTAATATAAATAAAGAGCAAATTTAAATTACAGTTTAATAAACATTTCTAGCTTGATTCGGTGACCGCATGGTTTATGCCGTCTTTTCAACAAACTGGCCTGCTGATGATGTGGAGATCGGGGTTCAACCGGTCTGGTGTACTGCGGGTGGTTAAAAAAAATTAGTTTTACACCTTCTCTCCACATAAATGTTGGTACACTTCCTCTAAATTCAACCTTCCTCAACCATAAATCACTAACGTAATTAGCATGTATGTGTACAACCTAGCAGGTAGCTAGACACACTGCTAAAAAAAATTTCAAGAATTAATTTCAATTTTTTTTTAAATTATGTGTAGCGAATAAAAAACCCTTTAACTCATGAATGCAGTGCATTACAGTAGATATATACTATTCTAAAGGTATAAATTCGTGCTAGTTTTATCCTAACATAGTGATTGAGTATACCTGCAATTTATTTACAGTAAATGGAGCGTTCCCGTTACACAAAGCTTGTTAAAACCACACTGGTGATTTGTTCTCTCCCCTCCTACCCCCCTCATTTCCCATTTGATCAATCGCATATAAGTTCTGCTCCATTCAACTCATAATGGTAGTGCATTTTCGTTGATATCTGCCCAAATAAATGTTCTATCGAGTGATGATAACCATTCACCTGAACAGTTTGAAAAAAAAAATTCTGCATACTCTGGCCAAAAGCGCAACCCCATCCTGTCACTGCAGTTTAATGATTGTGTATTACTAGAATTTTAAAAGCATCCCATTCCAGTTTACAGAAGTAAATAGATTAAAATATCAGTTTTATTTCACGCACGTTTAAGACCAAGTTAGTTTAGACTGCACTGGAAAAAGGCCTTAGTTTTGAAGCGTTGAGATTCGTTGCAAACTTTTATAAATCTCGTATTATGAAATAAGTGATTTTTTATTTCAAAATATGGTTCACGCTAAATTGGAGCTGTAAGGGAATTAGTCAAAGGACTATACTGGAGTACATGAGATAGCAACACCTGCCTCGGTGGCGTATTTGGCTAACGCGCTTTTCGTGTTGAGCTCGACTACTGAGGACGGGGAGATCGAGGTTCGAATCTCGGTCGGGTGAACTTTTTTTTTCCTAAATGATTTTTCACTCTCCCTCCACGCAAATGCGGGTTCACTTCCTCTAATCTAACCTTCCCAATTCCTAATCCATTAGCGTAATTAGTACTTAAAGCGTATAACCCGAACGGGTAGTAAGACGCGGTGCTAAATATTATTATTATTATTATTATTATTAATAGAGGAAGCAAGAATGAGATGGTATGGACATGTAATGAGAATACCACAAGAGGTCAAAAAGAGATGGTAAGATTAGATAACAGAAATTGTTCAAATCAGAGGAGAAGAATGGGAGACATTAAAGGAGGAAGAATGGTGGAAGGATAGAGGAAGTGAAGGCATTTTAATAAACAGTTGATGATGATGATATGCTGGAATCAGAAAAAATATGAACGCTATATTTTCTGTATTCTTCATTCAACAACAGTGATACTGTGATCATTTATGTAGCTTTTCATTTTAAAAACACTTTTTTTTTTAAATTACTTTTCAAAATATGCCAAAGCTATTTCACTGGTCTCAATTCCACTGTTATTTAAAGGTAGAATATAGAAAATCTCACCACGAAGCCAAATCTGGTTTGAGCTTTATCAACTACCTAATTAGTGGTTATTCGTGGGGTGAGACGGATTCTTTTAAGTAAAACCAGAAGTAAAGTAAGTTTTCGTTCACAGCGCATTCAAAGCCAACAAACCAACATTGGAACAAGTATACAAATAAGTCTCAAGTACANGAAATGAATATGGGCCTCTTAGAAGTTAAACTAATCAACTTTCGTTCTTAAACATTCTAAAGTATAATACCAGAGTCTTTTAATTTAATAAGGAACTTTTCAGAAAAAATATTATCCTATCAAGAGGTGGTAGCACCATGTATGGCTTCTGAATGTAGTTTTTATTATTATTATTATTATTATTATTATTATTATTATTATTATTATTATTAGCACCGTGTCTTACCATCCGTTCGGGCTATACGCACTTACGCTAATGTGTAATGCTAGGGTGATTGTGAGATGAAATGGAGAACCTACGGTTTATCGTGGGATCCGAACCACGGTGGAGGCCTGGCATTCCCCACATTCACAAGCTGTCTTGTCAGAGGTGAAGGAAGGGTTTGGTAATCAGATAAATCTGTGCCGGGAGCGAGGATTGAACCCCGGACCCCAGCACATAAATTCGACACCTTACCCCTAGACCACCAGGTCACCGTGAATGTAGTTAATATACACGGATCATACGGTGTATCTACGTTTGGTTTTGTGTAGGTGAGTCGGAGTTTTTGGATTGGTTTTTGAGAAGTTTGTATATTCTTGAAACTGTGATTTTCTGTTACCTCTCTCGTAGTCGTAGTAGCCCATCTTGAAGTTCTCTGGGCCCACCTTGCCATCCGTGAGCTGACCCAGTCCTCGGCGCAACTCGCCGTCCCAGTGACCGTCGTACGTCGCGTCGAAGAACTCCCAACCCGAACCTCGTTTGTCGCCCTGGGGCATCGAGTAGCTCACGATTCCGTCTGGAAAGACAAACCCCATGGAGCCTTTACTCAACAATCAAGGTAATCATTTATATATACACATTTAAATAAATAAATTAAGGAAGTTTCGATTTTGTTTCTCAATGCCTTGCTTTCCACCTGTATTGTTTAACAACCAACCTCAAACGATGGGCACGCGAATAAAAGCGTCTTGCGTCTGTCTTAACTAATCTATAGTAGGATTCTGGTATATAATACCTTAACTGACAGTTACTAAAGTTATTGTAACTGATTAATTATACTCATACACATGTTTCAATAGCTGCATATTCTATGGCGTCACTCTCGCAATTGATTGGACTGCTGATGATGAGACCGGTGTTAGAATCCCGGCAGGGTGTACTGAGGGTGACTTTTCCTAAAATGGTTTTCTATTCTCTCTCCTAATGCAGGCACTTACTTTCAATTCAACCATCCTAATCCCTAACACAGTGTAATTAATACATATATGTGTATAACCTAAACTGGTAGTAAGATACGAAGCAAAAAAAATCATACACTGTAATGTAGCTGTAATTTTGATGTAGAGTATAAATACATATAAAATAGTACCTAATAATTTAATAAAATATTCACCGCAATAGTATGCTTGAATTTTGTTAAACTTCTTCCTACAATAGTTATACTAGGCCTATAACTTACATATTTACGCAAATGGGGTAGGAGCAAGTATGGTTGAATTTAAAATAAATATGCCTGTAATTGTGAGGGAGGGAAACTGGGAACCAATTTTTGAACAAATACTCCTCAGTACATTTGACAGTCCGAAAACTTAACTCAATCGGCACCACGTATGCATAGAACTAAAGGTCCCAAGCTCGATTCCCGACATGAACGATACATTCATAATTGGGAAAATTGGGGCTTCCTCTTTCACATTGATGAATTAATGCCAGGGGACTGGGTAATTTGTCTGTTCTAGAATTTAGCTGGATTTGAATAGTATGCTGAGAATATCATTTGGTTTAGAAATGACCAGTTAAATACATAAAAAAAACCACAAGACCAGGATTCAAACATTAATCTCCTCATTACCGGATCACCATACTTTAGTCAATGTAATCAACCATGCGGGTAAACTCTAGTTTTTTTTATGTGTACCAAGTCTTACCACTAACTGTAAGGGTCATATGCCAATTTAATTGAAGTAAATTTGCCATCATTTTCAAAGAAAGAGTGGAAAACCATTTAAGGAAAAAATACTTTTGTACATCCGATCTATATTATTTGAATCCCGGTATTCTCGTCAGAGGTAGTCCAGTATAATGCGAGAGTGACGCCTTCAACCATTCAACCACCAATGTGAGCGAGTTTTAAATAAAAGATTAATTATTTATTCATAATTAGAATTGTTGTGTAGTCTAGAAAGTAATGTATTGCTTCAACAGTTGGTAATCACTAAAATTATTTTTAAATATAAAACGGATTGGCAAATATACGATTTTATTTTTATGGTAAATTAAATATAAGAGAACATTTTTTTTAAATTTGTAATATTTAATAAAACATTTAAAAATAAATATCAGAAAAATAGATTTAATAAAATTTAATATGTTAGATGATTTCAAAATACAGTGGAATCCTTCAATTTTATCAACGAGTTTATCACCCCCACATAATAAATAATTTGGAAAACTTTTGAGACAGCAAGCTGTTAATATATTCTATAGAAACTAGTTTTACTAAGGTACTGTATACCACTACAAATCCATATCGATTTTTTGTGTTTTTTATATGTGTTTTTACGTCTTAGGACCCTTGCGAACTGTTCCTATATATAAACCAACGTGGTAGACACGGAAAAAAATAAAATATCCCAGCATTTGTGTTAAGAAGGGAGGAGACATTATAGAGAATAATAAAACTCAGTAAACCTAGGCGAAAATTGAACCTTGACCTCGCCATTAACATCAACCCAATCCACATGTTCATCGAAGTGGGTCTTGCTCTATTACTTTCTATAATCTACTTTCTGGTGACCTGGCGGTCTAGGGGGTAAGGTGTCAGACTTCTATGCTGGCGGCCGGGGTTCAATCCTCGGTCCCGGCAAAGATTTATCTGATTACCAAACCCTTCCTTCACCTCTGACAAGACATCTTGTGAATGGGAGGAATGCCAAACACCGTGGTTCGGATTCCAAGTTAAACTGTAGGTCCTCCATTTCATCTCACAATCACCCTACCATTACACATTAGCGTAAGTGCGTATAACCCGAACGGGTAGTAAGACGCGGTGCTAATAATAATAATACAATCAACTTTACAATGTACTTAATTTTGTGCTTCTTACTATTTATCGGGGAAATCTAAATGTATTTACACTAATGGTCTATAAATGAGAAAGGTATAATTTAAAGGAAGTGTACCCTTATTTGTGTGAAAGGAAAGTAGAAAACTATTTAATAAAAAACAACCTTAGTATTCTAACCCCAACCTCTACCCAAGTGTTCAACCTGAGTAAATGATCTTAGCGTTTAGTCTACTAGCAGCCTATGCTGATACAGTAATAATAAAAATAATACTCTTCCACCGTTAATTTAAGGCAGCTTAAGTTATTTTGAATTTTGGAAGAATGTACAAATTACCTATTCCTTGGTCTGCCCTAAGCGAGATACCATATATTGCTCTCTAATGGCAAATTCACTCTTGGACAGATGAAACAAAACATATATTTACTATTATTTAAAAAAATATATTTATAGATCTTTCTCTGAGGATCACGGGGTTACAGATATCTCCCTCATAGCCAATATCTTTGATAGGGAAAGTTATAGCGTATTTTATCGGTAATTAAAAGCATAACTGCGATAGGCAGCTTTACACATATGGTTTTTTGTAATAGATTTTATAAGTGTCAAATCCGCCTCGGTGGCGTAGTTGGCTAACGCGCTAGTCGTGTTGATCTCGACTGCTGAGGACGGGGAGATCGAGGTTCGAATCTCGGTCGGGTGAACTGAGGGTGGTTTTTCCTAAATGGTTTTCCATTCTCCCTCCACGCAAATGCGGGTTCACTTCCTCTAATTCAACCTTCCCCAATTCCTAATCCATTAGCGTAATTAGTACTTAAAAGCGTACAACCCGAACGGGTAGTAAGACGCGGTGCTAATATTATTATAATTGTCAAAATTTTATTTAAATTTAAATTTGACTTCAGAACCTGTACCTGTAGTGAGATGGGGTGACCATTTTTTTATTTGACTTATTTAAGAAGTGGTTCAGTAAAAGTTAACTGAAGAAATATTCCAAAAGCCTATGGGAGCACCTGAAGATGTCTTATATGTCCCCAGTGCTCCAAGGAGCACACTTGGTAGGAAAGCTACTTCAGAGTAAAGAGACGCTTCTCACCATTCCAATAGCAGCCGTAGATCTCCACCCTCATGCAGACCGTACGTCTGTGATAGCTGTAGGGTAGGAAACGGACTTTGCTGGCCCAGAACGGTGGGTCGAGGTCTCGCTTCGACTCCAGGTACGTGTTGGTGTTGCCTGTGATCACCTGAGAACAAGAGAAGAGAACGTAAAATATGTATTAGAGTTGACAACAAACATACTGTTGCTTTAAATAATATAAGTGTTACATATCAGAACCTAACAAATCTGCCCCCAATAAAACTTCAGACATTTGTTATATATATTTTACTCTCACCATTACAATAAACCGTACTTTATTTATACCAAATTTATTAAGGTGAGAGTATAGGCAACGTGAGATAAAGGTGGTATATTTGCATTTTTTATAGCAATTTTTTTCTACTTACTGTTGTATGGCACTAGGAACTAGAAAGTTCATTGCCACACTTAAAAAAAGTACGACAACTACCCCTATTTTGAGCCAGTTCTATCCAGTCCACCACGTTACACCCTATCTCTTTCAGGCCTATTCTAATGTTACTCTCCCATTTATGTCGAGGTCTTCCCAATAGTCTCTTCCCATTGGGTTTTGCCAATCAATACTCTGAACACGGTTCAAGATTCTCCAAAACAGTTTTTCAGCCATAGTAAATAACCTATTGCTCCAGTAGAAACATTAGAAAGAGTTTGATTTTCATCCCACGGTGACATCAACAGTTATTGAATTTGTATCATGACCAAAGTGTTATTGGACGGAAAAAAAAAAAATTAAATGAAGAGAAACAGTTGTGATTAAATTCCAGAACACCATTGAAATATATTCAAGAACTGGTGAGGTCACCGTGTGAAGAAAATTAAATTCTATGAATCTACTGGATTGTTTTAGGTTAAGGTTTTTAGCAAAAAATATATTTAAATAAAAAATGCAAAGATATTGCTTTTTAATGGCGTTCCCTACACTTCCACCTTGAAGGGTAGCTTCAAGATAGTTTTATTTTGAAAAATAAAAACTGTCGTGAACTGCAATAGACTATATGATAAAGTATGTACGATTGTGTCATTGATTAATTATTCTTGTATATTGTCCGACACCTTATTTCAGCTGGTAGCGTGTCTGTCTACCGATTTAACGGTCTCTGATTTGAGTGATGCTTATGGTCAAAAAATGAAGCAATAATGAAAAGTGGGTTTGCCCCTTTCACACTGATAAATTTTTAGCTGGGAACTAGGTCATGTGTCTAATTTTGATTTAACTTAGTTTATAGATCGAGTGTCGGTGTAAGTTTAAAAAAGTTAACCTTAACCACAAATATAGAAAAAATTGTACAATACATCAGGAATGCGGTTGTAAAACAAGTTTAGAAAATACAAATATGAAGGATTAAATACCCAAGCTATTATATTTTGTTAACTGAGCCATGGAGCCACCCACCCAAACTTTTCTATTTTATTAACTGAGCCATCTAAATATAATGATTTTTAAATTGAAAAATATAAACTGTTCACTGTTTTTATTTCCGTGTCAAAGTGACATTTTAAAATTCAAATACTTAAATAGGCACGTTGTGATGCGTTTAACATTGATCTAATTTCACTATATCATGATTTATATTTTTTTGAATATTGATACAATCCTCTAAAATTATCATGAGAAGAGCACATGACTTGACGTAGGAATATATTTTATTATTATAGTAAACTATGTAACTATCGGATACTGTTTCTTCTACCGCGTTTCGTTATAACTATAGGCCCCCACGTGACATAACTTATAGGTGTAATAATATAGACATTTTTTATTTTTCGTTTTGTTGGTGTGAAGTTGTGCGAATTTTGTTGCCGGCGAGATGGAGTGCGTGGTGTTACACAGGGCACGCACCCCTGTCACGTGGTCACAATGTATGAGGTGTGCGTGACAGCGGTGGTCACGCCCCATCTTTTTTTTTCTTTTCTTTTTTTTTTTTCCAACCGGCCAGCCGCTATCAAACACAAAGACGTGGTTTGGTCGGTACGAAACAAAAGGCGAATGTTTGCTACTGGCAATGTTTTGTCTTAAGAAAAACGCTGGTTCTAACACTCAAATGACGTCTAGGAAAAACGATATTAACTCCTGTTACTGGTAAGTTTTGGTAAAAGGAAACAAGTGATCTTCACGTGTTTTACTATATCTTGGTTTTCTTACGGATGAACATTTGAAACATCGTTTAGAAAATACAAACATATTTTTCACGGTTTGTATTGATATCAATTTACTATATTATTTGTGTTATTTATAGATATTGACAACATATATAATTACAGCTGCAGTTTAGATAATTTGAGGTATGAAAACGTTAAAGTAGATTAAGTAACTCTTTCTCACTGTCATATGTATGTTCGTAAGAAATTTGGGTTACACTTACGAACCTATTTCCGAGATAATCTCGCCATGATCTAATCGAACTCATAATTATTTCCGTAAAGTTGCTATATTCTAATTTAAAGTATTGAAATTTATATTATCCGTCATGCTTTCCGTGTAAACGCGTTCTGTATCGCCAAATAATGACCTTCTGGTGTATAATATTGTACTCGATTGTATTTAACATTATTATTTAGTAAACAATTAACCATTTAAACAAAAGAAGTACGAAATGATTTGTTTGGTTTCATCTTTTCTACGTTTGTGTAAATTAAAAGTTTAGAGTTTGTGTGGCTAAGATGGATACAAAAAATATATCCAACAGATGCAAACAGTTTTATTTCTTGAAGGGAACCGATTTTATTTGTATCACACTTTTTATTCAGTTTTAATTATTTGTAAAATTGATCTTCACTTATCTTAAAGGCCTCTAAGCATTCAATAAATACATTATTAATATTATTAAATTAATTTTAAAATTCCTCAATCTCTCTGAATACAAAATAATTCGACATTGCTTCTACCATCTTACCTTTTGTTTAGATAGTTTCAAAATATTTGTGGCGAGATTGATAGCTCTGAAATATCTAACCACAGTGAGATTATTTCGAATTAAATGTGTTTCTTTCATACTGAGATTTTGATCAAGAATAACTTTAAAAAAATGTTTCTAGATTGTATCACGTGACCCCTTCATCTCGCAACATCTGGAGAGTAGGCCCGCTGGCCAGGCTAGCCACATATTCACACTAAATGACGTTGTAATGAGAGAGGTAGAATTTAGTGGAAATTTACCCAAATTTTCTTTGCAGGAGAAACAATCAATAAATAAAAAACCCTAGCTGTATCCGGCTTGGACTCAAACTTCTACCATCAGGTCAGCTAAAATCAAATTATATGGTGAGAGTGACGTCTTAAGCTATGTGACCATTGATGTTATTTTAATAAATAGTTAGAATTAATAGGAATATGTAAATAATTCAATGAAATTATTTTGCAAACATGTCTTAAGTGATCTTCAACACTGTAGTAGAGAACAATTTTCATAGAAAGGTAGAAAATATAGCAGATCCATTCTCATGTATTCATAGATTAAATACGTTAGCGTATGTTATCTGCAATTGTCACTTTTATAGGTACGATCAATAACTATCGCAATGGTGACCAAAAGGTCGATCACGTCATGATTTAAAGTCAATAACCAGTAAATATGGTAAATATATATTTTATTTACTTACGTACCGATACTTAGGGAAATATATAAATGTGAGAATAAAGTAACGCCTTGCACAACTTTAAGTATTATGTCAAGATGACATTATTATTAAAATTAGTATGTACCGCTTATTATTTAATTTGAATAACAAATATTAATGAATGGTTTTTTAAATTGTAATATTACATTACAGTAATAATATTATACAGTATTAATACTACTGTAATTGATCAAACTAAGTAAATAATATGTTTATTATTTATGATACGACCAATAGTTGTACAATTGTTTTCCATAAAATAATTTACCACCCAACCATTTCAAGAACCAACGTAATGGATTTTTTAAACACTAATATTAGCTAAAAGTAAAAGTTTGAAAACATAATAAGAAATTACAAATATGGCGGCAAAATTATATTAGTATTTTTTTAAATTCTCTTACTTTTGAAAATTGCATTGTAACTAGCATGGGTTTGGTTTCTCTGCTAGACTTTCACGATACACGTGTAAAGAGTCAACGTGTGCTGCGGGAAGTTTCACCCCCTTTTGAAACCCCATTACACCCCTCGCGAGCAGCTTTCCAACTCATAACGTATTGTAACCGACCATATACAGCATGATGGCCCCATTTATCAATATTCGATATTCCGATACACGGATAAAATTCATCTTCTGTTTACTACGCGAATATCATATTTAAATCCTATACACCACTTTTCAATCAATGGTATTGCAACTTTCAAAACAGCCAAAAAAAAGTTAGACAAATTAAAATATTTACTAGGCAATAGTTTATTCACAATAACAAAGTTTGGATTGATTTAGTAATGATTATTACATAAAATATCTAAAACATATATATATTATATTATCGTTTCGATGATAAAACATCGTGATGTGTCTAACATATAATAATAATTTAAAAGCAGTTATACAAAGTCCTCAACATACACGGCTTTTAGTTTGACCTGCGCGGATTTGTGGATACGCGTTTTAATACTTAGACACAATTAGCAACGTCATCAAACAAGCTCCACTTTAAACATAATAGATGACTTTTCCAGTAAGCTGACACACAGCTGATAGTGCCATCGCCATTTCTTAAGCATACCATATCTAGCTATACTTTGAATCGAGCACATCTGTCTAAATTAAATAAATTGTGCTAGCCTCCATCCAACGTCCAAGGATGTTACGAGTACGTGGAAACTTTAAGAACGGATTACCCACGTAAATAGAGTACTTAATGTTCATGTTTAAATAATGATGTTATTAATGAGTGTAATAGAAATAAACCAAATCGTACTTTGATGAACTATTATAGTTCATCTGTGTGGAACCGTGTAGCTTACAAGTCAAGGTGATGGTCGAATACTACAAGTATGAACGAGAATTCAAAAACTGAAAGGGGGGAAAAAAAGTAATGTTGGGGGACTTAGTGAGGAAGGGTAAGGGGGGGTTGCAAGAGTAGAATTAAAGTTAGTAAAAAGTTTTGATCGCGTGACACCGAAGAAAATTAGATGTGTTGCTGTTGGAAGGGGGGGGGGTAAGTGGATTGGGGGGAGAGGGAAGGAGAGGTTATGAGAGGGTAGAGCATGCCAGAGAAAGTAAGACAAAAGAGGAAGTAAGAGAGAGGCAGAGCAAACGGGAACATATTAAAATGGGCTTTCAAGGCGGGACACGGAAGAGGGAAGAGTTTTCAGAATGAACGAAAAGGGTAAGGGGAGTCTTAGAGGAACCATCATGGCCTGCTCTCACGGAACTTTGCCGTACACAAACCCTCATCTTTACTTGGAGAGAGAGAAAAGGGTTGGAGGGGGGAGGGATTGTGATTTTTTTTATGATGGCGCCAAGTTTGCAGAAGGTTGAGTGTGCTTGGCAACCTTATTCATACCAAGATTCTTACATACGTTCATTGCTAAGAGCGGGCTATCAGAACAGTTGCCCTTTTCAACTTCGAAGCTGAGGAAAGATCATTTACTTTCTTCAGACCATAAAAAGATTAATACAGCTAATGAGAATGTAAATATTTATAATGAACAAAATAAAATGTACAAAAAAATGAGTGTATGGGTATAAATTATCAATGTTTACATCCAGCTCCATGGTATAGTCAGTGCACCTGGCTCAGTACCTAGAGGTCCCAGGTTCATTACCGACTGGTACAGTGGGTATTCTTCTATTAAGAAGAATCATCCCAACGGTCACCAGGGATTGCTAAATTAGCCTCAAGGCAACTGGCTCTTTCCGTTTGGCGTGGAAATGCAGAGCTATGGGAACCAGTGGATATCTTCAATAATTGTTATTGTTTTGCAATTTTCTTTTCAGAAACGGTTTGTCCAAGAACAGAGGTATCTCAATTAAGTTATAATTTGTATACATACACACACCTCTATGATTTTAACAGTGATCAAATATCGCTAAAATTGACGTTTTTAATAAAAAAAACTGACAGCTTCATAACAAAAAATAAGAAAATGTGACAATTAACAAACACCGATACATTATATTAGAAGGGGTGTTGAAAATATTAACATACACATTTCACTCGTTCTCAAGAAAATTTATATTTTCAAACGTATGAATTCACCGCAAGACCTGTCCGGTAGCTAGCGCCATATACGGTGTCCGCGCTACATCTGTTATTGTTGGCGCGGAAGGATACTTTGGTCGGTTGTGAAGCCACGCCACGCCTCCACTTTCCCGCCCACCATCCCACAAAATAGGTTTAAAACTTGCACTCAACAGGGCAGAGAGCCTTAAGTTATATTTAAGAATCCCACTGGCCCACAGCTTCATATTCACTATCATCACATCATCTAATTGCGGGTACGTGTAGACAACCACCATAGGCGTACCTTGGGCAACGCTTTGTGCCACTAGAGCGGCCAATATTCTACATATAGGTGACCGAACCGAAAGACATGTCTCTCCTAATTAATAATGCCATACCTTAAAAAAATAAGCGTTCCCCCTCTTCCCCCAAATGAATTTACTGGAGTTAATTTTAATATAGCCGACATGGTAACGGGGGCAATTATATCATCTAGATATTCATAATATTAAAATATCAGTTTTTAAATTTTCTTTGTCCGTGTCTTACTACCATTCATGGCTACCCAAATATTTACATGAATGGATTAGCAATGAGGGTGATAGATTTGTAGGTAACGCAATGGCGTGGAGGGAAATTGGGAAACTATTTAGAGAAAAACTCAGTATACCCAACCAGGATGTGAATTTCGATCTTACCCTCATTAGATGTTCAATCTAATACAAGAGTGGCGTCTATATATGGTGTCCGTAAGTTTGGTTCAACGTACCCCTGGTTTAGATAATTCTTTAGTCATGGAAAATTCAATCTTAATTAAATTAGTGGTTTTTTTTCTACCATGTCTTATCAGCATCAGGGCTATATACATTTTAATCACGCTAATAAGGTAGCAGTGAGAAAGGCATTATTTGGAGAGAACGTAGCTTCATTTTCGTGGATAGAGAATGTTAAATAATATTTTTTTTTTAAACTCAGTAAAAATGTCTTGTATTCAAATTCGGACAACGGCAACCAGACTGGATGAATTGACATTTAGACCTCGTGTGCACCTATGTGGGTGGTGACGAATTTTTTAGCACCACGTCTTACTACCCATTCGGGCTACAAGCCTGTGTACTAATTACAATAATAAGTTAGGTACTAGCAAGGTTTAATTAAGAGAAAGTGTTACTGCAATTGCGTGGAGGGAAAGTAGAAAAACATTTAGGGAAAACCACCCCAGTACACCCAGATGGGATCAAACCCTGATCTCTCCATCTTCAGCCATCTAGTATATTGTGATAGTAGAGCATTAAACCCTGCGACTACAGAAGCGGGTGAGAAAACACAATTACGAACTGAAATATTTCATTGCGGTCAACATTGAAAATATATGACAAGTTGCAGTTATGGTTCTATCGGCAACAATACTATATGTAAAATTTGACAGATGCAGATAATATGATTTGACGTATTACTATTTGAAACTTGTTTTGGTAACCGTTACTTTCAATATATTTGCTTTTTATATCTGTGTTAATACTAATAAAAGCTTTAAAATCTCATTCGGTATCTTAAGATATAATATATTCTGCTAAGCTATGGCAATATATAATAACTTGATAAATCTACCCATTTAAATTAATTATCTATAATGCATACACACACATTTAAAGAAATTACACCCTTACGAGTGGGTGCACTAATGAAGATATCAACCCTACACTGTTTAACAGTGATGGGAAGGTTAGGTTTTAGGACCCATCTTGATGTACCAAGATAGTTTCTCCTGAATTGTTTCCCACACTCTTTCCTTGAAAATGTCAGTACACTTCCTTTAAATTATACATTCCTAATCCCTATACTATTGTTTTTAATTTGCTGAGAGCTCAAACTGGTACACACGAAGCGATTTGTAAAATAACTTACATCCCATCATTAAAATTAATGTAAACACTTTAATAAAATGAAAACCATGCATTTTTGATAAACAAAATTTAAACCAAACGCAGTCAACCTCTTTAAACTTGACATAATTTCTCCTGGGATTTAAAAAGAAGGGGGTATAATTCCTTCCGGCTGGAAAGTGTTTGACTACAGTAACGTCCAGGTTAATTAGAGCCAGTATCTCTTTTTATAATCCTGCTCATGGTATTTCGTTGTTTAAGAACAACCTCTCCTCAAAACAGAGGGAGAGAAAACAAGAGTATTATTGAAAACGTTACTAAGCATTTTGATGGATTGCTTTTGTAATTGGAAAAACTTTTCTCTTGGTATTATATAATATTTACATAAAATAATAATAAGCTTTCGAGTTCTTAAATTTACCCCTCCTTCTTTGATTCATTGTAAGCTCTAGATTTTTTTTAGAAACATTTATTTATCATACTTTTACGTTCTTTCTTCCTAGCACCCCCACTACCCCAGAACCTTACTCACCCTTCTTCAATTTGGAAACTCATTACTGAACAAGTCCTAGCTGAATGAAAAATTGCGGGACGCTAGGTATAAGAAATAAAAGTAAAAATTAAAAAATAAAGAAATAAAATACATAAAAATGTGAAGTTGAGATGCAAGAAGCAAAACTAACGGGACTAAATGAAGGAGAGGAAAAAGAGTGAGGGGGAGAGTGGAATTTAAAGGTAGCTTGTCTCGTATTTTCTTAAGTTTATTAGTCCGGAAATAATACCTTTATAATTGCGTTTCAAACCAAGACCATTACAATGTAGAAAATAAATAATTGTTTTGTTCATTTGCATTTCTTTTAAATGTACAATAAAGAGCTTAATTTTTAAAAAACAGTTTAGAATAAAATTACTTATCAATGAACTAACTTTTTTTTTAGAATAAAAACGTATTAGTTTTTCCTGACGTTTATAAAACCACAATTTCAAAATCCATGAGCTAAATATTGGTTTTACTAATCTTCAAGGTTCAAACAGTCTATTTACTTAATAAAAAATACATTAATTGAATGCGTCTAAGATAAATTAATTAGGGTAAAGTGTATCGAGATTTAAACTGTGTATTTTGAATCAAAATGATAGATGTTTATTTTAATAATACATTCCATATAGTAACAATATTAATATTTTTTTATTTATAAAGAAAAATATAAATAAGCTTTATATTTAGGTAATACACTTGTATCTGTATTCATATCAGAGATTATTATTTAAATTGAATTAGTAACATAAATAAAATTTTATATTTTGTTAAAATAATAAATCTAGTATGAACAAATCTAAAGTAATTGTTATTTGATTATGAATACTAACTAAACGTGAAAGTATAATATTTACTAAGTATTGTATTACTTGCATTATACATCCAGACCCTTGATATATAATACATTAATTTGAAATTTAAATGATAATATAGGTATTGAGTTTTGTATTGATTCTAAATAAATAATATATTATTAATTAAGGAAAAAATCAATCATTTGTTTATGTTGATTTATATATCGTTATATTAATTCGTGTGTTAGTTAGTGTCCTTTATAGCAATTATATTACTTCAAGTTAAAATTTTATATCATTTTGGGCCTAGTAAAAAAACCTATTTACAGAGTTAACAATATTTGGTACTTCCCTATAATCGATCTCAGGACCTTGATATCAGCTGTAAGACACTAAATTTACTGATCTAAAATGCCAAGCCAAACCCATATAAGTTTACATGTAGGCTACGTAAATAAAGCGACTTTGTAATAGTAATTTATACTAAGACAATTATAGAGGATTTTATATGTATCTACTCATGTTTGTATTAAAAATACGTTGTATTTAAATACAGTTGCAATATTGACACAATTTTTGAATAAAAAAACTTTAACGTTAGAGGCAGTCTCATTTTATCCAGTTAATTTAGAAACGAGTATAACCAAATTAAATTAAATTTTTCGCAAAAAAGATTCGTGTTAAATCATTATCATTGAACAAAGGATGATTGTACCTTAATGGGGAAATGTACGCAATTGCTAGGCAACGTTATGTTCCCGGGGAAGGACGGGTTAAGATATTTGATCGAATCAATGTAGTTCCCTCCCTCCGCCCCCCCCCCCATGAAAATCATAATACAATTTAAAGCTTGCAGTTAAATGTCCCAAATTTACAAATATTCCAGTAATATTTTAGTTCCTTTTAATATAAAATTTTCTGTGTTTTCACAATTTTTTCAAGACACAATAATCTCACTGTATTTTTCCGGTTTCCCGGATGCGTGACAACCCTTATTGATTAATTCCGAACTCTTTATTTCGGATGTGAGACGAATAATTGGAGTCTGGTGTTTCTTGCTTAGTTTGTATTTATTTCTATAGCTACACAGTTAGCTAAACAATCAATCACATTTTGTAGCTAAGTTTGGGAGCCAGGTTTAGATAACTAGTAGCCATTAATCAGGGAAGGTTTTCAAACTAATATCACCCAGAACGTTTGGTATGGAGACAAAGGTTTAGCTCCCAATACGTGCTGAGTTTATTTTATTATTAAATAGTTCCCACTTCTTCTTCAATTCAAACTCTGTTACACTTCCTCTAAATTATGCCTTTATAAGCCCTACTATAGGTGATAAGACGTGATCACGGAATAATAATTTATTTTTATTTTTTAAGGCATTTTACGTGCACTTTCTGAACCAAAATATTGCATCGGCATACGAGAATTTCTATGAACGAGAGTGAAAGCGCCTACCAATTTTGCCCGGAAAAGGTAGTTGGTATTCACATACCTTCAAGGGTTATTTTTCTTGCCACACTCAATATGGGACAAACGGCTCTACTTCCTCTCCGGAGGAGGTTGTGCAACGTATTTTTATCGCTCAAGAAAAATCTATCGATCCCGGCTGGGTTTGAACCCATGAACATAGAGTCCTTAAGCGAGCACTTTACCCCAAGACCAATGAGGTTAATGATATATATATATATATATGCTTTTCTAGTATCTATAATTCTCACCAATTCATACTTGTCCCTTCCTCATCGCACCTATTAATATTATTATGAATTATTTAAAGTTTATCATATTAATTTAGATGTAGGTTAACACTTTATCTCAATTAATTTTTTTAACTAGAATTAAGTATCCACGTATTGAACAAAGAATTCTGGATTTATTTCCAGGCATGTCAAAAAAAAATATCGTTGATGAAATTTGAGCTTTTCCTTTCCCATTGGTAAACTAACAGCCGGGGTCTGAATGTCATGTCTGTTATAGATTTAAGTTGGTTTATGCTGTTAAGTTAGTCAGTTCAGAAATTAACCGTTAATAACCTCAAATTTAAATAAAAAAACTATTTAAAACTTGACTGTGAGTGGGTTGTTATAACCAAATGGATATTTAGATGCGATGGGATATTATATTTACTAGTTAAAATATTCAGAATTCACAAGTACGTGGTGGTTGAGTAAAGTTCTCCTCAACTTCAGAAGGTCTGTGTGAATGAGCCTATATACATACCCACATACCCGCACTACGACCCAGATCAAGAGAAAGAGAGAGAGAGAGAAAGAACCAAACGCAGTTCTACTCGGACCCGCATACTCCGGGGTCACCGCAGGACTGCCCGGATCCAGGATACCACTCCCCGGAACAGTGAACATCGCTTTGTCATCCGGAGCGCTGGACTCGTTTTGATGTGTGGGGCCCTCCGATGGAAGAGAGACAAAGTCAACATTTGATGCACATGAAATGGAAGCACCTAGTGGGTCTCTATGCCTGCCTGTCATATTCCGCGCAATACAATACCTTAGTCGAGTTTACACTCGTTGAAATATATAGGGCGAACGTTTTAAATAAGATATGGCATTTTTTGGTTTGTTTAATATCTAGTTGTGTTCCTTAATTTGAAACTCACAATCAATTATAAAAAACTAACCAACATAATATAATTTTCTTCTTTAACTTTGTGGATTAGAGATTATTCTACATTTAAGATAATTTAATTATTTCATATATTATAGTTATGATAACTTATGAAATTATCCCGATAGTTTTATCCAGTCTTTAATTATTTAAGGAACGATGTACTATTTTTTAAAGGTTCTTTTATATTGTGTTAAAACAATTTATTGTTTATTAGTAACAAATAAAGTCAAAGTAATGGGACAAACCACTGTTTCCTAATTTTAAAGATACCCGTTTTTTAAACATTACTCACCATCACTATTTAAAAATATTCAGCAAAGCATAAAACACATTTTACAAGATTAGTCGATGCATCAAGTTGGAAACATTTATAACATGAGTCTATTTTAAGATTCTTTCTCCCTGAACATGAAAATGTTGCTACATTTAATCTTAAGTCCACTTTTCACATCCCTTCCCTATTAATGTAGATATGCGGACAAGCCCGGTAATTTAGTAAGATGCGGCGCACCGAAAAGGTTTTGAAAAGTTTCTATAACACTTTTCCATTATCTCTCTAATATATTTAATGTATTATTATTATTTCTATTTAATTATGTTTGTAACCCTTGCTCTACTTAGCATCTATGGAACCCTAGAGGTGTTTCAACGTAAATCTCTCAAAAGAGTTGATCTAATATCAGCGTGGGCCGATGCGCAGCGCTGTAAACAGCCTTGTCGGCATGTTCTGAAACCATACAAAACACACTGCACATGACACTTAAACTCCACCTTTTAAACGCCCTAGTGAACTATGAGTGTGTGTTGTTTTTTTTGTTCACTAAATCATTCCTACCACAAACCACAAAATAAAAGATAAATTATTGGAGTTAAGTTCTACCGTTCCGTTTTAGGTGTTCGTCTAGGAATGACCAGACGTGTGGTTTGTGGCTGCCGCGTTGTAACAGAAGAAGAATAGAAAACTGGACAGATTTATGGTAATTACTGAAACCGTTAAGTTGTACCGGTAGCTTACTGACGATTATGAAACATTACTAGGATGCGTGTGAATATTTCATTTTATAGTTATTACTCCTTGTAATTCATGCTTGGAAGTTTCAGCCGTGATGATATTAACAAAGGCATATAAACCCCATTCAAAGTAACTTACGCGAAATTAAATTTAAAAAAAAAGGGCTATGAGAGATATAAAGTAGAGATTATTTATATAACTACAGTCGTATTTTCATTACAGCCCCGTTATTTTAAAAATGGAAACTTTTCTTAGCATCATGCCTTACTACCCGTTCGGGCTGTACGCTTATGTACTGATTACGCTGATGTTTTTAAAGATTAGGAAGGTTATATTGATAGGAAGAGTACCCACATGTGGGTGAAGGAGAAGTTAAAAACCATTTAGTAAAATCCACCCTCAGTACACCGGACGGAGATTAAAAACCTGATATCTCCGCTATCAGAAGGCCAGTGTGAGTGACGCCTTAGTATTAGTGGCCACCAAAATGACATGACACATGAAAGGCTAGAAATATGAGTGACACAAACGTGACAATACTCACGTGTGACTTAAAACACACCGTAATGATTTAGGATAAATGTATTTTAGTAATAATGTTGGCCTGCGGTGGTGAAGATGCTTTTGACTTATTAAATTAAGTCAATGTTATTAGATACAATAATTAAGATCACGGTATGGATGTATCCTCTTTGGCAAAAAAATTTAAATAGAATAAACGTGGTTATTTCGACGTTTTTAAAGAGTTAAATATGTTTAAAGAAAAACTTTAATCGTTTTACAGAATAAGTAAAGAAACATATAATTTATTATTAAGACAAATTAAACCTGCGATTTAAAAAATGGACGTGTGTGACACCCGAAGGACGTCTTTTAATAGCCTTAAACAAATGTCCGGAGAATTAAATGAACTAACTTGCACGTAACATGTGATAAAAATTGGATTATGCAGTAGGCATTTCGAGCTTTTTTTTGTTTGTTTTTTTCATTCGAATTGAGCTCGAGTCGAGTATTTAAAAAAATTCCCGAGTTTGAGTCAAGTTTGAGTATATTCATTACGAATATATATTTGTTAATTTTTAAAGTAAAATACAATTTTAAAAAAAAGTTCATAAAATGTACGTGTTAATGAACCAATATGTCCCAAAAATAAGCCTACATAACTTGTATTACCCTATTTAATAAAAACGTAAGAATCACAAATAGTTAGATATGTGAAGTGTTTCAAATCTCGTTTATTAGTCCTTAATGTAATAATCACACACAATTATTTTATTCCAATCTCATGCCTATATGCGTAGGCGCCCATGCACTTTACATGGGATATCAATGTAAACTATTTGACTATGGAATTTATTTCAATTCAATTTTTATTTAAATGTGGCAAGTTTGATTGAATATTTATTGAAATGTTGATCAACATAATTCTATAGTTAATAGTAGGTAATGCAATTTTGTAGTTGAACGTATTAACTCATGAAATTGTTCGAAACAATCAATGTATATTATCAATGTTACTTTTTAATCCAACCGAAATTATAATTTTATAAAGGGACCATGTAAGAATAATGATTACTGAAATGTTTAGAAATCTATTTTGCTATCTTTATTTCCATTGCCTTTTCATGGCAATGCAACCTCAATAGAGGATAATTTTTCCAAATTGGACGAAAATATAGAATTTGTGTACTGGTCAAAAGTGGTTTTAGAGCTCTATCACGTTATTAATGTAAAATTTTATATTTATTTTAAAAGTTTGTTAAGTTTCCGAATGATTTATAAATGAAACTGCCGATATCATCTAAATTAAATTGCCTATACTTACTAGTGCACTCAAAAAATGTATTAGTACCTGGGGCCTACACCAAAAGAATGCTCGAAAATGACTAGCCTACAAAAATTTATATCGCGATTCCGAGCCTTGATGAAGAGATCGGCTAGAAGTTCAAAATACAAATATTCGCAGACCCTAAACTTGCAGAAATCCTCTAACAATGACGCAAAATAGGGTATTTTCCCGAAAAGGTGGCTAAAACCCCTAAAACCATTATTTAGCGATATAAAAACTAACTGGGAGTGGGGGTGTCGCTGATTATGTAACCCGTATCAAAAATTAAAAATGGTCAATTCATTATGGTAGATAAAAACTCTAAAAATTCTTCTGATCTGTCTAAAATGGGTGGTCGGGTTTGTTTAAGGTTACTAATCAAGAAAACAAGAAATGTATCATATAAACATAAGCATAACCTACATTATTTGCTTGTATCTCTCTTCATCTATTTGCTTGAGCCCGACAGGTAGACCCATACCAGGATATACAAAAATCAATCAAATTATAGAATTTATAAAAAAAATATATCATAGATACGGATATAAAAAGTATACAAAAATATCAAATTTAAAATATAAAATTTATAACTAATTGTTGAAAAATCAATGAGAAATGACATACATTGTATATTATACTGGATATAATATGCAGTAAAAACACTATTCAGAATCTGTGCCAAGGTCGCTTTTATGAAAATCCTGTGGCTTTCTGATTGTCCCACAGTTGGTGATGATAGAAGTTGTAAGGCCTCTACCAAGAGTTATTTTCATTTATTTGTCGTAGCTTTCTGATACTGCTTATTCGGGGATCTAATGAGATCATCAACCAATTGAAAAACTTTTTTTTTTTTCATTCAATATTTGATAAAAGCTTCAGCCTTTTAACGATTCTTTCCAAAATCAGTATCGAATATAGTTGTTCCATATTCTATTTGTGTAGAAATTTCCTTCTTGATACGTGCACATTTACGAAAGTTAGAGTGAGATTACAATGTCCTCTGAAAATTAAAAGCTCTATTTTTCTTGATAAAACAAAGCTTCAAGCAAAAGGATCATATTTGAAGGGTAATAGATTTAAGCAGATACTTTTTGCAAATTCCAGTCACCAAAGCAACTAGCTAAAAACACATGATCAAAATGTAGGTGAACGGTGCGGAATGACTAAATAAACTCACACTGAAATAAGATAAAACATGTATTTTATTATTTTTACAAAACCATATTTTCATATGGATTTTGAACATATTAAACATTTTTAAAAAATAGGTAAATTACAGTAAAATTAGCGACATGCCTACAGGAAAAGAATACATTTTTAATGGATTTTTTGGTGACCTGGTGGTCTAGGAGTAAGGTGTCGGACTTCTTTGCTTGGGTCCGGGGTTCAATCCTCGGTCTAGGCACAGATTTATCTGATTGCCAAACCCTTCCTTCACCTCTGACAGTACGTGTATTAATCACTACTTGGGAATGTGTGTAATGCCAGGCCTCCACCGTGGTTCGGATCCCACGTTAGACTGTAGGTTCTTCATTTCATCTCACAATCACCCTACCATTACACATTGGCGTGAGTATAACCGGAACGAGTAGTAAGACGCGGTGATAATAATAATAATATTAATTTATTGGATTTTCACAAGTATTACATAGTTTTATTCACTCTAGTTTAGCGCGGTATTTGGTGTTACCGCAGCGCAGTACATCCGACGCAAACAACGGTCAGCTTTGGACTGAAGTAGAAGCTCAGGTAGTTGGAATATTCCAACGGGACTAGCGTTGTTGTTTTTTATGATTATCTACAATTGAAACCATACAAAATATATGGCCAATAATTGAAATTTGAATTTTCAGTTTTGGCCACGTTTTCGGGAAAATTATCCGCTGCGTGACGTGGCCAATGTCAAGTCACCACTATATCACGCTACTTCAGTGGGCGCTCACTCATATGTTTAGATTGGTATAACCTGAAGATACATGTTAGATGCCATATTACTCCTCAGATCACAGGTCACGTAATTTTGGTGGGCGTTCCCCCTTAGACCATTCGGCCACTGAAGCGGGGGATTTCTCTATTGTTTCGCTGATTGTATAGGGCCGTACGTACTGTAGCTGGAAAAAGCAGAACAGCTACTTTTCAAAGTAAACTAAGTGTTCCCATGCACATACAACCTTTTACTGGGTGTTTGGGAGATGAAATTCAAGAGGGATTAACAGTTGCCTGCTAAAGGAACTTCAAACTGAAGATCCGGAATCTTATCAAAAACATTTAGGCATGAACTGTGAAACTTTTAAATATTTGGTAGTAAAAGTCACTCCATTAATTAAAAGAAAAAATACACACCTAAGAAATGCTATGACTGATTAGCACATGCAGGATAATCTTTCAGGCGCCATTTTCTTTGATCAAACCTTAGAGCATGTTCTATAACGAAAATATGTGATCAAAGATTTGTAAAATATTTCTGTGATCAAAGATCTTTGAGGAGTCGTCAAAGTTACATCACATTTTCTTTGATCACAGATCTTTGATCAAAGAAATTTGACAGAAATGTGATAGTGTAATACCAGCCTAACATATGATTGAAAGAACAGTCGTGGGAAGTTTAACAAAAGATCTCACCGAACAAAAATACTGGTTGGTCGTAACAAAAGCATGGGTCCAGTAGGTCTCACACGTCTATGAATATAAAGTGTCCCCCTTCCATCCAAACCCACCCTCACAACATTATCTTAACTAAAATCACAAAAAATACTAACTTTATTCTAGATCTTGGACTGTCACCATTTTTAAAAATACTTTTTATTTTACACTTTATACTTTATGAAGTCATTATTGGCTGTTCAAAGCGTTTTATCTATAATGCTATGTGACAGCAAAGGGTTCACCATTCAAAGATTTAAGAAATGACTCGCCAGTGAAAAAAAAGCTCATTTTACACTTTATAAAACAAAATTACATGTTATTAACTAAATTCCGATTGATTTAAGCCCTTTAATGATTCACATTTAATACAACATTCATTTATTTATTTTATTTTGAAATCTTAAGATTTTAACATATTTTATTTTAAAAATAGCTTAGTTAGTAAGGAAATGAAAAAAATGTATATATCAATTAGAAAATCTACTTTTTATTGATGGGGGGAAAAAAGATTAAATAGTATTAGTTAGTTATTTGGGAAAACACACGTTACCAGCATTTAGCTTTAGAAACTTGAGAAACTTATTGTAGAAATTTTGTACTTAGTTATGTCAATAACAGTAGAGAATGTTTCGTTTGAATTTAAAAAAAAGCTGCTGTAATAATTTTAAACAATTAATTCTTTAATCTATGACAAACAAAAACAACATCAGTTCGTCTTAAAAATGTATAAAAGACCCATTAAATTAGGTTGTTTGTATTTTTTCATATGTGTTCCACGCTTACTCAAGGTAGAACCTAGCCTTGATTTTTTTACACTATGGTGAAAACAAATAGGGCCATAGCATAGTTTAACGAGTCAAGGTAAAACTGAAACAAAACTAAGTGAAAACAATGTTTATACGATAAATTAGACTTAATTTGTAAATAAATGTGTTACCATTTCTAATTTTTGTAGATAACAAATAATTTTGTATTTCTTAAGTTCTATGTTTTGAGTAAAGAGAAAAATTGTAATAAATTACATATACTAAGTAGTCGTTCATCTTTATACATTTTGATACCAAGTTTTTATTTAAGTAAGGTATATAAAACTAAGTGACGAGGGATCCAAGTTGTTTTTTTAACAGGGTCGGTGAAATCCTCTTCACGTGTCATATCCGCCTGTTTCGTGTCGGAACTGTCATAAGCACCTGAACGTTATGCCACCCTCCAGCCTTCGCGTGTCGTGCGTGCTGCGAGGGTTGCTTCATACAGGAATGAAAGGGGCTCTCCAGTAGGATCGCTGCTTAATACCATACATTAAGCTGCTATACAGGCCTACTCTTTGTCACTTGAACGTTGTTCATGGATATATTTACTCCTGAATAATTCCCACTCCTGGCAGAGCCTTTCAAAGCCGACATTCCATTTTAATTGTGCCTAGAAATATTTTTTATTTAATTACAAAAAAATAACTAGGAAGAAAGGTCTTATATAAAGAGTCTACATGAATAATAAAGTATAGGATATGCTCACAACGGTGGTTCTGTGAACTAAATGTCAAATAATATGGTCTAGTTTTCCAGTGAAAGGGTTAAGACAGTTCTTAATTTTTCCACACTCAATATTAACGCAAGTGAAAGTACGTTTTCTCTAAATTCTTTCTGCCTCACTCTCCCTTTATTAACTTAAATAAAATAAAAATTTATTTTTGGCATTTCAATACGTGATGAATAAAACACAAAGAATAGTAAGCAAACAAAACTGTTTAAATTAAATAAAATCTTGCAAATAGCGTCTAAGGAAGTGCTTGAACTAAGTAATAAATTGATTTTTGAAAATACATACATCCTAATGTAGGCCTACTTTCTAAATCAGTGTTAAATTATAGTAAACGTTATTTTCTTAAATATATCTTCACTATACTACTATAAAGCCACACGGCTGACTCACTCACGCACTGACATTAATGTTTACCCACTTCCGGATGAGCTAGGAACGTTACATTTATCAACCTTATAGCTTCTAGCCTGTAACCGATGAGAAATTTCCAAAACGTTACAAATTTTAATTTCCAACCCCCCAAAAAAGAATTCAAAATGGCGGAGCAACTTTAAAGTCGGTGCGGACCCTTATTTGGAGGTCTCTTGTGGCTAAACAGTAAGAACTATAAAAAACTGCTCTGGAATTACATTAGCTTACATCCGCAAAGCGATTGTAATATATATAAACAGAATTGTAGAGTGTTATATTTGGCTAGATTAATTAATCATTATGGTCAAAATATAATTATAATGATTAATTAATCTAGCCAAATATAACACTCTACAATTCTGTTTTTATATATTACAATCGCTTTGCGGATGTAAGCTAATGTAATATATATATATATATATATATATATAAAGTTTGAACGAAATACATTAAAAAAATTCGTTTTGTTTTTTTATTTTAAAGGGCCATTTCAATGAATATGGAATGTTTTAAAAAGAACGTAGCCTATTTAACTATATTTTGACCATAATGATTAATTAATCTAGCCAAATATAACAATCTACAATTCTGTTTCTTAAGTATCAATCATTAAACTATACACAATCTATATAATAAAAACCATGTGGTGTATGCTTGTGTGACGAGAGTTTTTATCATTATTCCCAATTAGGTACTCTACACAGCTGAAACTTTGTAATTTAATCACTTAAGTGTTGTAGTTAGCCCCAATTTTTTTTTGCACATAATGATCATGTGTATGGAGCTATAGATATAGTTTGGGACAATCCGAAGCTATAAAATAAAATCGTGATAATGAGGCTAAGCCATGCGCATANTATATATATATATATATATATATATATATATAACGCTACCTCTTGTTTTTAGGAAGATAAATCGATAACACAGAAAAACATAACTCTAAAAATATCCGAAATTGCACCTGTCGTAATCAATATTAGTACAAACATGTGAATAATGGTATATTAAAGATTATTTTAATATTAACATGAGTTAACGATTTTTCAACTAGAACGTTCCATTTAATTATTTATTTCGCTATCAAACCAAAATATATTTTCTAAAAAAATATATGTATGTATTTTAAGGGACATCTAAACCAAAACTCGAAACAATAACATATTTTTGTGTACCTACTCATTTTTGTACTGAGTGAAAAAAAACAGAATTTTAAAATAATACCATATTTGTATTTTAGAATTAAATAATGTCATATAACACTTGTTATATATATTGTAAGGGATATTTTATTGTATACGTTTTTTCTGCCTTATATAAAATAAATAATGTTTTGCAAGCCTAGCCTAGGAAGGACATTATGCATGGTCACGAAGTCTATTTATTTCACGAAATTTTCCGTTAACACGAAAAAAAAAAATTGATCTTGTCTTGTCGGTAAGCCATTCTTTGTTCGACGAAAAAAAAATACTGTCTAGCGAAAATCTGACATTGATATTCATGTGGATAAATTGGGTGGGTTGCCTCACCCTCTTTAGCCCTCTCCCCCACCTCTTTTCATCCATCCCCCTCCACTAAAAGAAAAAAAGAAGAGTCAAGCCATCTTTTTCGTAAGTACGTGTACCATCAAACAAAACAATGGGTTAGCAGAAGAAGACCAGAACAAGATGTAGACTAACAAAGACACGGAATAAAGGGGGATGGAGGGGGATAGAAGAACAACGAACTAAAGAGAGGGAGGGGAGGAAGGAAATCATAAAGTGGATGACAAATTATTCCTATTACTTTGGTGGTCTCGCCCTTTTTTTTCTGTCGGAGAGTGAAATATGAATGCGGAGAGACGAGTTGTTGTTACTCGTCTGATGGTGGGTGGGTGACTGCAAAATCTGACAAGGTGGCGTAACGTGGAGATACAGTTCACTACATATCACTGTCGGTTTAAGCAATGGTGGCACGTGTATAGGCACTACGGAACTGCAGCACCCCCTATTTCCACCTGATATTAGCGATAACATTTAATATAATGAGTCCTTTTTTTCTTTAATTCTTCATTTATTTTTGTAGTACAATATATAGTCCTTAAGCTTAATGTGCGCTTCAGAGTGCCAGCAACGTGGGGTTTGACTATTGTGCGCATGGCCACATATGAGGGGGAAGGGGAGGAAGGTGGGAATGTCAGGTAGAGAGAGCACTGTTGCTCTCGCAGTACTTTCAATGAAGAAAAATTTCCTCAATTGTCATCCAGAGATCAAGGAGAAAATTAATGAACTTATTGCACAAATTAAAACAAGAAGAATGGATTTCATTTTTAAATGAATAGATCAAGCTTTAACTGTAACAATTTAAGTTAAATTAAGTAAAAAATGTTTGGTTTATATTGTTAAGATTTTATCAAGTTACTGAACAAAATTTATTTTTATACATGTTTTTTTCATTTTATACAATTTTAAAACAAAGGCTAAAAATTTTCTGGAACAGCACCCCTACTAATTTTAGCTACGAACCGCCACTGGGTTTAAGACTTCAGGGTGGTTTTCATTACCCTTCTTAGTACATCCAACATGAAAGTTATTAAGATAAGAGTGTATTGGACCTAAGAATGGGTCAGTGTTTCTGCAGTTTTGAAACTAAAACATATTTTTGACGAAATTTATTCTCCAGTAGAAACATAAAGAGTTTTTCTTGAATATCTATCAAGAATGTTCTGTAATTTATTGATAATTATCCATCCTAATTTAAAAAGTGCGTCATCTAATCTTGCTATGCTCGTGATAAGGTGGTATGAAAGAGAATGTCAGTTAAAATCATTACTTTTTGCGGTTCTTATACAAAAATAATTTTTACCCCAAAAACTAACAATTTTCCCCCCACTAATAACCAGTGGCCATGCGTGAAGTGGTTTATTGTTACCGTGGTATATAGTTCTTGTTACAACTGTACCTGCGATAAGTTATCATCATGCTAAACTTAACTGCTATTCATTTGGATGTAAAATTTAATAAAATGCATATACATTTGTTTTTAAGCCGAATGAAAAATTTGAAACTTGAAAAACCTCAAACACGCACTATATAATTGTGTTCTGACTTGGGAGGCCATTTGATGATTAATTTTAAATATTACGTTGAACTAGTTTATTAAAGATTTACGGGATTGGAAGAGTAGCCTATATTTAAATAAATACACCCGCAATAACTTGGAAAGAAGATGAAATTACCAACCCGGCACATCTGGACTAATTTAGAACCTCCACCTTATCATTACTGCCAATTCAATTTATCACGAGAGTGGTTATTAAGGGTCCTGGTCCCAACTTTTGCCACAAAGAACTTGGACGTGGGTGTTTTCTTAACATTTTGGTTTCCTCTTTTACAGGTAAATTTTAACATATTTAAGTTAGATTCATTCTCGTGATCCCTTTCCACTAATATTAGGCAATTAATATTTATTAAAAATAGTACATTTTTGGTATTACTGAAGTTTGTGTTACCAGAACAACCCTTGCCCCCACAGAACTATAACCAAACATTCCTATTATGAAATAACCAACGAAGAATCAACTACGCACTCACATGGGCATTGTGTTCATCCTTTTTATTTTTGAATAAAATATTAATCGCAAAAATATAGTTAATTTGTTTCGAAATCTTTTTAAAGTATGTAGCCTTTCAATTAAAATTAGATTGTTTTATTTTAAATCAATCTGGCACGTATCTTTTAATTTTATTTATGACTAAAACTTTAATATATTTATTTAATACAATCTCTCAATTATTTGTTTTCAAACAAAGATTTTTTTTTTCTTCAAGAAAAGACAATGAAATCGTTGTTTAATTTGCTAAGTTATTTCTTCTACACAGGCGTCTGTAAGCTATGACCTATGCTAATGTTAAATTACTCAACATTTTCCTGAATATATACGTGTTTAGCTAATAGTCGCCATGAAGGTTGATCCTAAACAAGGTAATAGTTGGCCGAATTCATGACTGACCCAATTCAGTGGCTGCATGTTCCAAGACAGTACGGTCCAGCATTTTACATCCCAAGGGCTATATCTGATTATCAGTTTGCACCGCGAGCTAGTAATATATATATAGTTACTCCATCAACTTAATATAGGCTTACAAACAACAAATTAGTTACCTTCTTTAGTGGCCGCATGATCTGAAGTGCTTCTTTCACAGGAGACTAAAATGCCAACTACGGGGAGATAGAGGCCCAAATGTAGGTCGGTGTACTGAGGTTTTACATAATGTTTTCTTACTCTCCCTCCACACAAATGCGGGTACACTCTTTCTCCCTCCCAATATCAATAACCATTAGCGTAATTAGTAGATAAGTGTATAAACCAAACGGGCAGTAAGATATAAATAAATAAAGATATAAATATATAAATAAACAAACACTTAATGAACAATTACTTTCATTACTTATACATAAATTGTATTTTTAGTTGGTAGAATCTTTCAAATTTTGCTGCAAAAAAAAGTTTGTTAATCTACCAAAACTGTTCTATGAAATATGCACCCACATACTCACACTTTCACAAAACAACTTAGCCACTATAAATATATTTTTATTAGCACCACGTCTTACAACCCGTTCGGGTTATACGCACTTAAGCTAATATGTAATGGTAGGGTGATTGTGAGATGAAATGGAGGACCTACAGTTTAACG
>CABFOW010001106.1:149729-172475 GCA_902141385.1 Timema californicum | reverse complement strand
CGGAAATCCTATTATTAGTTTGTTCGTCTTTCTTGGTGTGTCAATTTTTTAAAAAAAAATAGTGTATTTTTAGTAATTTTAAATAACAAAGAAAGCTATGCTTCTTACATTCACACAAAGCGTACTATAACCGTTTAAACCCGTGTATAGAGTCGTTGAAAGAAGAGGTGAACGAGATAATGGACCTCAGAGGCAATTAGTGCTCAAGTTAACACTCCGCTAACAGAAGTTGAACTTGTTACAACGTCCCGTCACTTCCGGCCGTCATTTAGCATCTCTTCATCAAGGGAAAATATCCAGGACAGACAAACTGTCACGGAACAATACATAGTTTTATGGGAAACACGGCAACACTGCTTTTGTTCGGCACATGAGAGAGTTTCGTTGTTCTTCCACCGCGTATTAGTACCCATTCGATCAACACGCATACTTTAACCACGCTAATGGAGTAGGAATGTTGAAGGTAGAGCATAAGAAAAAATACACCCACCTTTGTTTGGAGTGAGAAAGAGAAACTATTTTTTTCTTAAACTTAGAACACCCGACCAAGATTCGAACCTTGACCTCCTCGTTACAGGCAATCCAGTACAACCCGAGACTTACGTGAACATCGTTGTGAGTGGTACAATAGTCTAGTACCAAATGGATTTGAAAAAAATAGTTTTATAGTTTCAAGTAGCAGACGTAAAGGTACATTTTTAGTCACATTTGATATATTAAGGAATAGAGGCAATGGCGTTTGCAGGAGGGCAATTGCCCCCCCTTCCCCCCCCCCCGCGATTTTGAGGTTGTATAAATATAAGTAGGCTAATCCCACCCAACAGTGTTCTTAAGGGTGTATGACCCAAAATTAATAATATAATAATCATCTATATATAAATTGTAAGGTCTTCTTAAACCAAACTTGGATCAATGTATTAAATATAAATTAAATGTATATTTTAAGCACAGTGTTTACTCAAAGTGTGAAATTTTTGCATCTAGTGTAACAATTTTTATAAAAACCTATTATGCAAATATTTCATATATGGAATGTTAGAAGTACTCGAGGAGGTTTATTCATTATTGAAATAAATATTATTTCAATGAACCTTCAATTAATTGCGTTAAAAGTTGCAAAAAAACATATTAAATTAATTATTTTGAATGTTTCAACGTGTGTTATAAATGGGGGAAGTAAATCAATTAATGCCGACTTATTTTAACTTTATTATGGTACTTCATTTACATTAATATTCAATATGGAACTCATGAAAACTAATACGAGCTGAGGAGCTTCATATTTTGCCCCCGGATTTTGAAAATATATCTGATTCAGCCCCGCAATAACCGAAACAGAACGGCCTGGTCAGAGTAGAGCAGACAACTCATCCCTTCTCACCCCAAGTCATTAGCTGTCTGTCCCTGAAACCATAAATATGTCGCAAGTGGTTTTGGCATGTTTGTAAAGCTTGACCCCCCGACCTATCACCATCTCTCTTTAGGGATTGCTACCTGGATCTCCATTCTTGTCAAGTCCGTGTGGCAAGTGTGACATTGATGAAAGGATTGTTTTCAGTGTGGCTGAGTGTAATATCGCATTTAATGTCTTTAAGGATGTGAGAAAAGTAATAATAGTGGAAAGAACATTTTTACTATTTTTAAAAATGACCCTACAGAAGCTTAAATATGGCAGAAGATATGTAAAAGGCAAAAAGAATAAGCATTCCAAGGCAATGAAATGCTTTTACGAAGAAATTCAGAAAGCCCAAACCGCTAATAAGTTGGTGAAATGACTTCAAACCTATATTATGTTATTGAACTTATATGATTAACTTTTTTGTTTATTCTTTTGAAATCTGGAGCCAAATCTGGAACCTCCAAATTAACACGTCAAAATCTTACCACTGAGCTATTTAGGGCTAATCCTTTTTTAGGGTCATTTATCGCTCATATTTTAAGGGTTAGTCGGTAATAGATGTGTAAAATCGTCGGCTATTTAATAACAATCCGAAAAACACTCCATCGTTGATCCAGGGTAGCTTCATGCTGCCGTTTGAACAATTTTTATTAATATTGAAATGATTTCTTGAATATAATTTGTAGTAACTAATTATTGTCTATAATATAATAGTACTGGTTGAAATGACAGTTCTGGCTCACTTTCTCCCATAAGTTCAACATTGATCCACCTCTTTGAATGAGGTGGATCACTTTCTCCCATAAGGTCAACATTGATCCACCTCCTTGAATGAGGTAGATCACTTTCTCCCATAGGGTTAACATTGATCCACCTCCTTGAATGAGGTGGATCATTTTCTCCCATAAGAATAGCATGAGGAAATATTATTTTGGGTGCTTGACATGTTCTTAAAGATTTATCTTTCACCCTCCTTAATATTGATGTGGGTTATTTTCTAACATGCGAATAATACTAAGAATTGTCAAAGTGAGTCAGGGGCGGATCGAGAAATATTATTTTGGGGGTTGACAATTCTTTCGAGTTATATCATTGATCCTCCTCACGGTGGAGTTTGGCCACTTTCTCTGACATTTTTCGTCTTCACAAGGAAGGTGGGAACTTTCTCCCATGCGGATAATATTAAGACTTATCAAAGTGAGTCAGTGACAGATCAAGGGATATTATTTTGGGGGTTTTAGCTTTCACCCTCCTCACTGGATAGCTAGGACACTTTTTCCCACACTTACCATTCCAATTGAGCTTGTGGGTCATTTTATCTCTTAAGAATAGCATTGATTAGTGGTGGATCGTGAAATATTATTTTAGGGTTTTTAACATTGATCCTCCTCACTGTGGAGTTGGGTCACTTTTTCCCACCTTGGTCCATCTCATCGAGCGGGTGGGTCCTCGACAAGACAAGTCAAAAAAGGAATAGATCGTGTTTCCATTACGACGTGGGGTTAATGACCTGGTGTCTTTTGTCCCTCCTTCAATGTCGTAAAAGTGTATTTCCATTCCAATGGAGTTTTATTCCGTTGTACTTGTTGGTTCATTTTGATATTATATGCGGTGATGGGCTTTCCCCGGTGATGTTATCGCACATTAGGGTGATGTCGCAACTAGATATAGAGCATTGAAACAATCAGATTATGCACAATCAGAGGCCTCTCTCTCTCTAAATAGAAGCCTCACAGTGATTTATAATCCTATATTCCCCCACAATTGTCTACTAAAATTGGTTGTTTGGTACCTCCCGTCAACATGTGAGGATTAAGGTAGAGGGAAACCATTTAGTGAGAACTAGTGACGGTACAGCTCAGCGGAGATTTGAACCTCCGACCTCCCCCACAATTACTAGAAGAGTTACACACACCCTTTCTGGCCAAGCATCTATATATCCATATATTAAAATAATGTGGTAGGGATGATTAAGAAAATGTTCCAGCATGTTACCTGGAGGGAGAACTAGCAACAGTTTACCCAGCAGGGATTCGATTCCAACCTTCCCCATCGTAATTAAATGAACCTGACATTTAGACGGCATGACCACGTGGATTAGAACCTCGATATCACCACTAGTGTCTGGAGAACGGTCATCCAATCAAATTCTTCCTTCCCGTGGTTGAATATGCCTCGCATTTGTGAGAATGAAACTATAAGGCGCAGGCAATTTTTTATTTTCCAAAAGGAGCGTGTTTTATAAAAAAACGCATTTTATAAGTCTTTAAGTCTTAAAGCTTTATCTAAATAAGCTCCCATTTTTATTTCCTGATTAAAACATAAACTTAAAATTAGGTTCTTATTTTTAATTTTACTTTTTCTGCTTAAATCTTAAACTAAAATTATAGAACATTCTTAAAAATATAAGTTAATAGTCTGAATGCGATAAATTACATTCCGATCCTGGGTCAGTTTTTTTTAATAGTTTTCTTCTCGTGGAGAACTAATGCGCTGAGTGTCTTAAAGGTGGGCATCCGTTAACCTTGAACAATATTTTTTGTTCTTCAAAAAGTTCATTTTTGAGATGGAGGTATCACATATGTGTGTTGAACCAAACATGGTTGCCAGGTTAATGACCAGCTTCTTACAATTTGCATACTTATCCAAAACGTGCTTACTTCAAAATTATTCAGTGAATGCAGTTTTATACATCTTCAAGCCAATATCTTCGATCATCTCCATTTGAAGTGAAGATTTTGAAATACTGAACAACTTTGCAGCTACAACATTTAATTCTCCCCCTGGAGAAACTTCATAAGGATTTTTTTTAAACTGAGACAGTTTTCCTATCTCTGCAAAGTATTGAAAATTCCCTGTTAAGATATGATACAAAACTTTAAAGCAATGCAGTATCTATTTTGGAATTCTTTTTTCTGCATTCCAGTATTGTTGCAAAATGAATAAATTCTTCACGAACAATAACTTGTTCAAATATATTCAGCTTACGATGGAAAGCAGACACACTTGGTATCGGATCACATATTAACTTTTAGTTCTATTGTAACTCAATATTGAGTCCATTTAAATATTTGAGGATGTATTTCAAAAAAGTTACAGCTTGTATATTGCACTCATTTGTTAGGAACTCCAAGTACTTGCTTACTTCCTCCGTAGTCAAGTTTACCAAGAATGTGGTCATTTTTTCTCTATTCTGCCAGAAACTTTCAGTCACTTTTCCCTTACTCGGCCAATGAACATTGTTGTGTTGAAATAAGTCAAAATACGCCAAATCACATTCAGATAAAAAAAACTCTTTGCTTTAGAGCAGAAAGTGACCTTATAAAATGTATCAACTTTACCAAGCTGTCCAGTACATCCTTCAATGTAGCACTGAGTTGCCACAAAGATATGTTTGGTGAATTATGTACTGATAAAACAGAATCCCATAATTTTTATCCCCGATTCTCTTTACCAATCCCTTTTCTTTGACTGTTATCGCTGAGGCACCATCAGTTGAAATAGGCACAATTTTATCACAATTAATATTTGAATCTGTCGTGAGGGGATCAAAAGTTTTGAACAAATCTTCTCCGCGAATCTTGCCTTTAAACGGCAATATTGCTAGCAACTCATCCCTAAATATTTTACTTTCAACGTCAAAGAATTGCACAAAAACGGACATTTGTTCAGAATCAACAATGTTACAAGATTCGTAAATTGAAATGGCATAACAAGATGCCTTCTGTAAAAGTTCGAGTAAGCTGCTTTTGTTGCCAGCAGCCAAATTTTCTGTTCTTCTTGTATTGCTGATTGCTGACAGTGAGATAGCGGCAACAATGTCCTTCTGTTTTTCAAAAAGCACCGTGGGCACTTCCAACATACATTCTTTTACGATCTCAGAGTCTAAAAATAGCTTCTGGCGCTTATTAAGAATCCAACAAACACGCAACGCCACTTCTGCTGATTTTTCTTTCTCGTTCATGCACCGAGCTAGTACAGCAGTTTTTTTGGGTAAGATGACAGACATTCTTGCAGTTTGTCTTTACGCACCGCACTGCCGGGAGGAAAACTTTTATGAAAAGCCTTATGAGTCATTTCGTAGTGTTACTTTAAGTTGCCACTTTTGACAATAGCGACAGTTTTGTTGAATATGAGGCAAACTCGAATGGCCCCAGCCCTTTCAAACAGCGTAAAACAATAGAGTTCGGTTCATTCAGTCAGAAACTTCCTATTTTCAGTGTCAAATTTACGTTTTTTACAATCCATTTTGATATGGAAACTTCAATTAGGTGGAATGGGTGAGGTGGGTGATGGAACGAAAATCCGGTGCACACTTTCTCTCTGCACTTGAATTCCAGTTGGCGGAATTCATATAATACGAGTAGTTTTCGGAAGGCCATTTTTAGGGCCATTTGTTAGGGCCAATACGGTAATGGGCATATCCAGTGAATTAAAGCAAGATTGTAATGATACTGTTTTGGACCCCTTTCATATAATCAAAAAGTCATGGATGAATTGTATTTTTCTTTAAAGAACTGTATGTAAAGTCTCCTTTTAATACTTCATCCATGAAGAATCACGCGTTTGGAGAAGTAATTTCAATGTAATGCGTTTTAAAACTTTCTTTCTTTAAGAGACCAACTCCGTTGTATTTTAAATTCATGTGAAATTCTGGCTCCCTTTACACAATAGGAAGCTAGCCTTCACAGCATAAGGTTGCCTGGAGTTCTCTTATTAGTTATTTTTAACACTGGAGACAAGGGGTCCAAGAAACAAGGGGTAAGTCATATATAGGCAGCTTGTGCGTATGAATCGACAGAAAAATAGTTATCTTGACACACAACCTAGTAATAATATCACAGAAAACAAAATTTTGAACAGCACTACTCTCAGCGCCATTTAGTAAATTAACAAAGCACTGTATCAATGTCAATTTTATAACAGTGAAAGTGTAATCAAATCAATAACTTGTGTATGAACATCAAATTTTACTGATTTCAATCGAATTACATACAATCAGATCGTCATAATAGTGTGATAACAAGTGCACAGTAAGGCATTCACGCATCATCATCATCATCATCATGATCATCATAAAACCTGATATAGTTATACTTACTGCTAACCGTAAGGCATACACGGGTCCACATTATTATCATCAGCATCATTGATACAATCCGGAATCACTATAATTGATGCCCAATCGCCGGGCCGATATCATTAAAATATATTTTGGCAGTCCACGTGTCTTCCCTTTACGGTCCGCCAGTTGCTTACCTCTGTAATATAGAATCTTCAATTGTAATGCGTATTCTAGATATTGAATGTCACTGAAAATGATTCCCATTCACAATCATTATTCAATCAATGCCAATGGCTCACATGACAAGACCAGAAATGAAGACGTTGATTTTTAAACGGGTATTATGCTATTAAAGTAATAAAATGTTTACGGCCTAGTGTTTTCTCGGCGTTTCATTACTCCTCCTAGCTATTCGCATTTTACTACACTAACAAGGAATGGATAAGAGAAGTAAAGTTTAAAAGAAATTAACCTATAATTTGCGTGGAGAGAGGGTGGGAAACAGTTTAGGAGAAACCACCATAAGTACACCCGGCAAGGATTTAAACTCCAACTTCCCATTCACCGATAAATCAGACCAGTTGAATTTGACAGTTAGTCCGCGTGCCCACCGATGTGAGTCAAATTGTAATAAAAACGTATCGATCCTATAAATCAGTATACAGTAGTAGGCGACTTGTGTAGTAAATAGTGAACCAAGCCGTTTGAAAGTTAATCATGTCTCAACGTTTTGGGATCGTTCTGGGATACACGAAGATATGCTCTATTTGGTGTTTTATAGTTGATGGAAGATATCGTAGTCATTTCTGATTAGAAACATAACGAACGATTTATTTTTATGGTTGTAGTCTATAGAGCCGCGAAGTATAATTTTAAACAAATACCCTTTCCATATTGAGCCACTTAATAGCTCTATAGATAGATCTTATAGATCTAAGAGCCGTTTCGAACGAGGAAACTATAGCCCGTCAACTATCGCTCTGTTGATTAACAGAGAGGTGGATTGGAGGTTTCACATGAAGCAACAGTGTTGCCCACCTCGTCAACAGTCGCTCTTAAGTTGTCCACTATTGGAGATTTGTGGAACAATTGCCCGACGGGACAACTATCGTTCACCCGGTACCGTCTTGGTTAATCACGTGTCTATATGGTTCCAATCGCAAGGCAACAATCGCCGGCCAGTATCCCAAGTGGTGCCAACCTCCAAGCACTTGTTGAATTTTATTCATGGCACGGAAGGTTATTTGGTTATTTACTCTCGGCTTGTTTTTGATTGCATAGCCTTTAATAAATATTTATAATTATTACACACTTCACTAGAAATTTATTTAAGCTAATCATAAGTAATGTAAAGTGATCAGGGATTTTCACCCATAGCTCTTGACCCTTTTCAAGGATATTTCTATCTATTATTATTATTATTATTATTATTATTATTAAACATCTAGATTAAATTGTTTTGTATTAAAGCGTGAAAGTGTCATCAATTCCAATGAAAGAACATTCTGATAATTAATGTGTAGTAGGATTATATCGTTCGGCTCCATAGCTCAGTCGGTACCATGTCTGTCACTGAGTCAAGGGGTCCCGGGTTCGATTCCCGGCATATCCAAAAAGTGTATCCTTGGTAAAATTATGTGGATGTCCCCTTTCCCGGTGATGAACTGGTGGCCAGAGGCTGGGTGGTGTGTCTGTTCTAGATTTAAGGAGACACAAAAAAAGAACCTCGTCTTCCAAATCTTTAATAACCGACAATTTTTTTTCGTTTACTCTGACTAAGCTGGTACTGATTTTTCTTTTGCAGAGCGAAAGTTTGCCGGTAATTGTTGCCTCGTGTGAAACGGCTCTAGACACGATTTATTGTTTTTTTTTTCTATTTTAAACTTTTATTTATTGCGTCACCTAGAAGTTTATTATTATTATTATTATTATTATTATTATTATTATTATTATTATTATTGAATACCTTATCTGTTCCAAATTGAAAACTAAATTTAACTCATATTCCTCCTTCCATATTTCTGTCAAAGAGAATGATTTTCCCATGATAAACATTGGTGATATTTGGCCGTCTGGCTGTGTCTGCAAACCAAAGCAAGGGGATTATCTACAAATGTTTGTGTGAATGAATTCTCTATTATTTGTTTAGTTGAAACTTGGCTCTCTAGTGAGTTTGTTAATGATAATTACTTTCCCCCTAACTATAATGTTTATAGAGACAATAGATTATACGATGAAGCTACTATCTCAAGGGGTGGTGGGGTTCTCATTTCTGTCATTGATTCTATTTCTGTTGTGGCCAGGAGAACTGACCTTGAGAATAATATGGAATGTGTCTGGATTGAAATCCCAACATTTTATCGCCAAAAACTGTTAATTAGGAACATATATCTTGTTCCCCAAATAACAGTCGAAGCATTTAAGAACTACTTTACATTTCTTGAAGGTACTTTGGCTAACTATCTCTATCGAATAGTACTATTAGGTGATTTTAACTGCCCCAAAATTGATTGGAAATATCATCATGCTCAAAACATTTCACATTTCTACATTAAATTAAAAGCTACTCAACTTCTTGCTTCGACCAACCTAATAGGATTAGAACAACTTAATGAAGCTGATAATGACACTAACCTCCTTGACCTTGTTCTTTCTAATTTTCACCACCCCTGAGGTACTCAAAGCTCTCAATCAGTGGTCAATATTGATTTAGCACATCCGCCCTTATTGACTTCACTTGTTGTACCTATTGCTACTAAAACTAATGACACCCCCACCACATATATTGACTATGCACGTGGTGATTACCTCAATCTTTACAATACCTGGCCACTGCTGATTGGTCTTGTGTTTATTCTACTAAGGATGTTAATTTGGCTGTAGATAATTTTACCAATTTAGTCGAAAGGAAAATCAAAACGCATATTCCTCAAATTATCATTCTTAATTCATACAAATATCCGAATTGGTTTTCTTCTACTCTTAAATACTGTATTAGGAAAAAAACAACAATATTTTCAAGACGTTTAAACTAACAAATAATGGTGTGCTCTATTCACATTTTCCCCACTTTCGTAAATTAGTTAAAACTACTTTGATTGTAGACAGAGCCAATTGGATGAACTCATTGAAAATAGTATTAAATGTAAACCCAAGGAATTTTGGAAATTTGTTAAAAACAATCGCGTGAAAAAAGTTTCCCCGTCTATCCTAGAAATTAATGTCAGGATTATTGCTGATCCTGTATTAATTGCTAATGAGTTTGGGAGCTACTTTCATTCCGTTTATAATTCAGCCCTTACTGTCTTACCCTGCACGCCCTTATATCCATGCCACATTACACCCTTGGATGTTGCTAGTGCTAGAACAAAAATTGAGTTCTTCTAGATGTGCTGGGACAGATGGAATTCCAAGTTTTATTGTTAAAGGCTGTGCCAGCATTTTTAGCCCGTTGTTAGCCTATATCTTTAACATTAGCCTGTCAAATGAAACTTTTCCTCTTACATGGAAACAATCTGTAGTCATACATATTTATAAAAAAGGGGCAAAAACAAGAACTTGTAATTATAGACCAATTTCCCTCTTAAACACTTTCTCCAAAGTATTCGAGAAAATCATACACAGATGAGCATTGGCATGTTGCCCCTCAAATCTCAAGCCCAAGGTCAGGTTGATGCTATTTATTTTGACCAAAGTAAGGCATTTGACTTATGTCAGCATAGTATTATTCTCTCTAAACTTGGTAATTTCGGCCTTTCTCAATCATATGTGAATTGGTTCAGCCTCTGACAAGACCTCTTGTGAATGTGAGGAATGCCAGGTCTCCACCGTGGTTCGGATTCCACGTTAAACTGTAGGTCCTCCATTTCATCTCACAATCACCCTACCATTACACATTAGTGTAAGTGCGTATAACCCGAACGGGTAGTAAGACGCGGTGCTAAACATGTATTTGAGGTGTGTGAATCAATTTTAATAGTGAATGATCTTTCATGCAAATAACTGCTGAACCAATTATTATTATTATTAGCACCGCGTCTTACTACCCGTTCGGGTTATACGCACTTACACTAATGTGTAATGGTAGGGTGATTGTGAGATGAAATGGAGGACCTACAGTTTAACGTGGAATCCGAACCACGGTGGAGACCTGGCATTCCTCACATTCACAAGAGGTCTTGTCAGAGGCTGAACCAATTCACATATGATTGAGAAAGGCCGAAATTACCAAGTTTAGAGAGAATAATACTATGCTGACATAAGTCAAATGCCTTACTTTGGTCAAAATAAATAGCATCAACCTGACCTTGGGCTTGAGATTTGAGGGGCAACATGCCAATGCTCATCTGTGTATGATTTTCTCGAATACTTTGGAGAAAGTGTTTAAGAGGGAAATTGGTCTATAATTACAAGTTCTTGTTTTTGCCCCTTTTTTATAAATATGTATGACTACAGATTGTTTCCATGTAAGAGGAAAAGTTTCATTTGACAGGCTAATGTTAAAGATATAGGCTAACAACGGGCTAAAAATGCTGGCACAGCCTTTAACAATAAAACTTGGAATTCCATCTGTCCCAGCACATCTAGAAGAACTCAATTTTTGTTCTAGCACTAGCAACATCCAAGGGTGTAATGTGGCATGGATATAAGGGCGTGCAGGGTAAGACAGTAAGGGCTGAATTATAAACGGAATGAAAGTAGCTCCCAAACTCATTAGCAATTAATACAGGATCAGCAATAATCCTGACATTAATTTCTAGGATAGACGGGGAAACTTTTTTCACGCGATTGTTTTTAACAAATTTCCAAAATTCCTTGGGTTTACATTTAATACTATTTTCAATGAGTTCATCCAATTGGCTCTGTCTACAATCAAAGTAGTTTTAACTAATTTACGAAAGTGGGGAAAATGTGAATAGAGCACACCATTATTTGTTAGTTTAAACGTCTTGAAAATATTGTTGTTTTTTTCCTAATACAGTATTTAAGAGTAGAAGAAAACCAATTCGGATATTTGTATGAATTAAGAATGATAATTTGAGGAATATGCGTTTTGATTTTCCTTTCGACTAAATTGGTAAAATTATCTACAGCCAAATTAACATCCTTAGTAGAATAAACACAAGACCAATCAGCAGTGGCCAGGTATTGTAAAGATTGAGGTAATCACCACGTGCATAGTCAATATATGTGGTGGGGGTGTCATTAGTTTTAGTAGCAATAGGTACAACAAGTGAAGTCAATAAGGGCGGATGTGCTAAATCAATATTGACCACTGATTGAGAGCTTTGAGTACCTCAGGGGTGGTGAAAATTANTATTATTATTAGCACCGCGTCTTACTACCCGTTCGGGTTATACGCACTTACGCTAATGTGTAATGGTAGGGTGATTGTGAGATGAAATGGAGGACCTACAGTTTAACGTGGGATTCGAACCACGGTGGAGGCCTGGCATTCCCCACATTCACAAGATGTGATTAAGACACGTCTTGTCAGAGGTGAAGGAAGGGTTTGGCACTCAGATAGATATGTGCCGGGGCCTGGAAGTTGATGGTTTATTTTGAAAAAGTACAGTTGACCTCGGGGTATATTACTTTTGTTGACGTTGTAAATTGAGTATTTAGTCACAGATGAAAGGTTCGCAGGGTCACGTAGGTTTCTGTCGTGCCGGTAACGAGTATCCTTGGAAAACTGTCGCTGTTGTCGAAAAGGAGCAAAACCAGAGGGAATTTATTTATAATAATCACGTTTCAACTGTCCATCGCCATTATTAGCGCTCGGATATTGATCAGTATATACCTTGAAATATATTAAATAATCATGTAAGCAAGCATGTCTTTAAAAATACCATTAAAGAGAAATTCCCTAAAGATTTAAATTTGATATTCTTTCTTCACTTTTTTTCATCGCGTCTTTGTACTTGTTCGGGTTACACTCACACATTAATCACACCAACGGAATAAGGATGAGGAAGGTAGAATTTTAGAGGTAATGTCCTTAATTTGGGGAGGCATCTAGGAAAATGGCCGCATTAAACCAGAACGAGATTCTAAACGCTCCCCCAGACAGTCCAGTCTAAAGCTTGATTCACACGTTCACCGAAGATAGATTGGCGCAGCAATTCACTCTCTGTATGTTGACCCATGATGCATTGCAACGCTAACTCAAAACAGCTGACTATCAATATATTTTATTTTCTAGTGTATGGATATATATTTTAGATCATTCTACCGATGGATGTTTTCAAACTATAGCACTGTGTCGTGGCACGTTCCAATACGTCGATAAACACACTAGTAGCCTCATATGCTTACCTGTCCCAGCCCCGAGGCTATCAATTAACCTACTTTACACATCCGGTTGATTTACCGTTATTCCCCCATCCACATCCCCCGGACCCCCGGCGGGGGTTGGAGGGCCAGGGCTGATGGGTTTAACTCATTTGATTTTAATGTGCACCCCAAGGGTTTTGGGTAGGGGAGCGTGCAGTCTTGGGCGCTCCTCCCGAGACGTGCCAACAATTCTAGGCAGTGTGGGGGTTCAAACCCGGGAAATTGCCAGATCCGGGGCCATAATTAAACAGCAGGTGTTTGGAGCTCACCCCTCGTAATCCACAGACTGAAAACAGTGGAGCCTGGTTACTAATGAGTGAAGAAACTATCGAAGATAGCATTTGCGATTAATTTCCCTGGGCCTCAGGGCATTCATTACATGTTCAATATCGGTAATCTTCCTAATTATTACGCCAAAAGTGCTGCACTTTGTGTCATTAACGATGCGATTATTATCTACGGTAAAGGAATCTTATAGTAGGGTTTTAACCGGAAAGCACAATTACTTCAAGAGTCATGTGTGAATACTCTAAACTGTTCCTCCTACCAAACAACTTAAACATATTCATACGGCAAGTCTGGGATCTAATAGACATGGATCAGAAAGTTTGTATTTTCAAACTGTTCTTCTTACGGCAATGTTGTTTGCAAAAAATATAAGTTTGCATTTGTTTTTTCTACCAAACAAATTAAATATATTCATACGTAAAGTTAGTGAGATACTGACCACCGGTAAAGGACTCAAGTGATTTGCACATTATCAATGTTGTCTGCTCTTTCTAGCAGAATCATACTATAGTCCTGTTATTTCTACCAAACAAATTAAATATATTCATACGACAAGTCGTTGAGATACTGACCGCCTGTGAAGGACTAATGTGACTACAGATTATCAATGTTGATGTTTGGGGCGGGGGGCATACATAGCAATGTTGGGTTATACCCTAATATGATAGAGGTGAGAAAATGCACACGCAATTGCGTGTAAAAAATCACCCCCAGTGCACACGGCTGTGGTTCAAGCCACGCTCTCTTCGTTCTCAGAAGACGAGCCAAACATGCGAGTGAAGCCTTATACCATTCCGTTACTAAACCTCACAGTGATTCTAGGGAACACCATCCCTCCCTCCGTAAAGATTGGTTGTATAGGTATCCGCCATACCAACAGTACCACGAGTAAGGTAGAAATGTTCCAGTACACCTGACAGCAAATATGTGTGAATATTATAAACTGTTCCTCCCACCGATTATAAACGGTTCTTCCTACCAAACAACTTAAATATATTCATACGGCAAGTCCGTAATTTGACCATAAAGTATGTATTTTTAAACTGCTCTTTCTACCAGAATCATACAATAGTTCTGTTATTATTATTATTATTATTATTATTATTATTATTATTATTAGCACCGCGTCTTACTACCCGTTCGGGTTATACGCACTTACGCTAATGTGTAATGGTAGGGTGATTGTGAGATGAAATGGAGGACCTACAGTTTAACGTGGAATCCGAACCACGGTGGAGGCCTGGCATTCCTCACATTCACAAGATGTCTTGTCAGAGGTGAAGGAAGGGTTTGGTAATCAGATAAATCTTTGCCGGGACCGGGGATCGAATCCCGGCCGCCAGCATAGAAGTCTGACACCTTACCCCTAGACCGCCAGGTCACCGATAGTTCTGTTCAGTGATCGGAAACAATATAATTTTGTAGTTGATCTTTCTACAAAAAAAATAAAATACATTCATACTTCAAGTCAGTGAGATTACCAGCTGCCTTTAAAGGACTCATACGTCAATTCATGTGATCTTGGAAGCGTATCAAAATTAATTCAATAATAAAGTGTTATATTTGCTGATTATGAGATAATAGAAATTATACCAAAAGAATTAAATATATTCGTATGTCAAGTTAATGAGATACTGACAGCCGGTAAAGGACTCAGTCATGTGAGCAGCAGACGATCAATGTTGATATCTGAGAGCCATACACAGCATAGCGTCTTACTAGCCGACCGGGTGAGGAAGTTAACCCACAATTGCGTGGAAATCACCCTAAGTGCAGCCGGCTGGAGTTCAAACCACACTTCTCCTCATTCTCAGCAGACGAGCGTGACAGTACTCCTCAGAGAGGGATTTGAACGACGACCTCCACCTACATAACTAAATGAGTTACAAACACCCTTTCTGGCTAAACGTCTATATATTAATTAAGAAAATGTTCTGCCAGGAATTCGATTCCAACCTCCTCCGCCAGAATTAGATGATGGAGTGACAACAGGGATTCGAACCTCGATATTTGTCGCGGTTCTTGCACTGTGACAATACACAACGATGATCAAGACACAATTGATCAAGTAACGGTACATTAGATCTAATCTATTAACAAAGCTAAATTAAACTTTATTATTATCCAATAGGATGCGAGAAAATATGTAAGATACATCCAGATGAGATTTTGTATGAAAACCCTCGCATTTTGAAAATTTTCTCATTCTACTTCTGACCTTCAAGCGGAAATAGATTTAAAAAACGAGCTTCAAGCGTACGACAGCAGGTTTGCCTGATGGAGTAAACGAAGGTATGTAAACATTGTGGACAATATTATTTATGTTATAGCTACTGACCCCCTAACATTTAGATTATGACTCTCATTTATTTTTTGTCAGTGTCACTAAAATTTATAGACATTTTTAATCAATGATGACTAATATTTATTTAATAATTTAGTTTATTAATTAAAATTTTTAACGATGACTTTCTTTAATAATTTAGTTTTTATACCCTATTACCATCGGACGCTTTTTTGACTGACTGAATGTAATACAACTGTTATGTATCTTTCAAACCGAATATATCATTATTAGCACCACGTCTTACTATCCGTTCGGGTTGTACGCACTTACGCTAATGTGTAATGGTAGGGTGATTGTGAGATGAAATGGAGGATCTACAGTTTAACGTGGAATCCGAACCACGGTGGAGGCCTGGCATTCCCCACATTCACAAGATGTCTTGTTAGAGGTGAAAGAAGGGTTTGGTAATCAGATAAATCTTTGCCGAGACTGAGTATTGAACCCCGGCCGCCAGCATAGAAGTCTGACACCTTACCCCTAGACCGCCAGGTCACCCCGAATATATTCCACAGTGTGTGTTTTATTAAGATTTATCGAAGGCTGGACCGAAGGGGAAGAGTCCATCAGAGCCATGCTATATAATTTCACAGAGGACGGAGTTTGTTTTGCCAAAATAGCTACATCATATGGTAAGTTTCGTAACTAAGATGTTTGGTCAGACAGACCCTCCTTGAATCAGGACCCCCCAGATATTTGGTCTAAGGGTGGTGCACAAATAATGCTGGGACTAGACAATTTAGAATGAGTGGGTGGGTGGATTGAAGAGTGTAACAAAATTAAATTCCCCCGGAGTTCATTGCTCAAACTATTACCATGTAAATAATGTGTCATAATTATGTTTTAGAAAATTGCGAGCTCTCCGGCTTAGTACCTACCACCCGTCCCACGACTGTTCCTCAGTGGTTGAAAGGTGTTTGTACCGTCAGCCGCTACAATGATGACATCTATAGGGATCTGGATGAAATTGACAGTGTTCTATGCAAGTTATTTTATGGCACACACACTAAGAATGAAACCTGGAGGTTACAGCATTCTCTATCTGAGTTAAAGTTAAAGAGTGCATTCAATAGCTTTGTTCTCCCTCCTTCCACCCTATCATTAGCGAGGGGGTTTCTTAATCTACTACCATCTACGGGGACAGCTGTAGTGGGACGGACGGTATTTATGTCAAATCATGTGATCCACAAATTTTATGTTGAATGCAAACAGAAGTTTGTATTTTCTAAAACTGTCAGAATCCCCCAATTTAACATATTCTTACGTCAAGTCATGTGATCTGCATCTGGCACCTTTATAGATATTACCAATATCTATAAAATAATAATAATAATACAACTAATATTCTAAGGTGCCAGAACCCCGCAATTTAACAATGCTCATACGTCAAGTCATATGATATGCAGTACAGATAACTTGCTGTCTGAATTTGTTTAAGTCCAACTGGAGGCGGGAAACAATAATACAAATCAGCCCAACCAGCCCATTGAAGCCGTGGCGCTTCAAGATAGCACCCCACTTCCACCACCTCTAAGAGCAGGGGAACGGCCGGCCAGAACCTTCCACATCCCTGCGGAGGATTTGGCGGCAGCAGGCCCCTCATCTGCACCCCCTCTCAGAATTAGTGGCCCGGTAAATCAGGTTGGTGGAGGATTGTCCCAAGTTATATCTCTTCGTATCGTCGAGGAGAGAATTAAACAATTAAAGCGTTTTTTTTATGTATGGCGTGAATTGATCATACAATAGGGATGCCATAGAGTGGTCGTGACGCTCAAACCTGGCTTGAGGAGCAAATCAATGCTTTGTTAGGGCGTCTTCATGATCATGGAGTTAGCGCTGAGGATCACGTAGGTATGCTATTGCTATTAGACAGCACAGACTCTTCGTCAATATCTGTGTTCGTTTTGTGTGCAGATCAGCTTGATGCGCAGGCTGTCCTCTCTAATGTAGAACGAGTGTTACAAAGCAATGATTCGTTCCTCACTTCGTCCCTCTTGTATATCAAGTTACACCACTTCGAAGAACCGCGCGGAAGGGGTAATCATAAATGTGATAAACTCACTCTCTCTAGCACATATACCGAAATAACAAAGGAATCATTACGATTAAAAATGGTGACACACTCTGTCTTGCCCGCGGGTTGGTTGTCACCAAAGCTATATGTAATAATAAAAGAGAGCCAGGATGCATGGACGTGAACACCTTTAGACAAATCAAAATGGGTCGTCATATCCAAAAATTCAAAGCAGAGAAACTATTCCGTGATGCCCGTGTGAATCTTGTTAAAGGTGGTGGGCTCAATGAACTGAAACAATTTGAAACATTCCTCTCCGAATACAAAATCACAGTGTTCAGGGAAAGTAGGTTAATTGACATCACAATACACACTCTCGCTCACGGAGAATAACCTCGAGGGAGGGGGATGTGGGTGGGGGAATAACGGTAAATCAACCGGATGTGGAAAGTAGGTTAATTGATAGCCTCGGGGCTGTGACAGGTGGGCATATGAGGCTACTCACACTTTACATTGACGGGTTATTTCAAATCTCCTCATAGCGGCCAAAGAAGCTGTCTGCTTTATACTGGCTGTAGAGCTCATACATTGTCAAATGCGCATGCGCACCGATTTGAGATGGTTAGTTCTGAGATTTGATTAGTTCTCCTGTGCCGAACATCTCAGGCAGAGCGGACAAAGTAGATGTGAGTTGAATTTAAGCGGAACAGCTCGCGCCAATAAGGAGGAAATCTTGCGATTGGCTTAGAGCGTATCACGTGACTATGTTTTTGTTCTGCGCTAGTTTTCGGCGCACATGTGAATCTAGTTTAACATGAGAGTGATGAGTGGGCTAGAGCAAGCGGCCAACGATGAATACTTGGAGAATACATAAATAGCACACTAGCCTGTGTTATTAGGGGTGCATCACCAGGGGTCACGGGGTGCGCATTCACTCCTCTGAGTCAAAGAGTTATCCTTCGTAGTCAGGATCATTTATAGGAAATATGAGTCCCGGGGAAAAACAAATAAAAATTTGAGGCCCCCTTTTTACATCAGTGTTTCAATTTTCGCAGTAAACCAGCTGTATAATATATTAATATGTATCCTACCTATGTTAATGAATAATTTATCATATTTTATAGAATATTGAGTAACTCATTAGATGACTGTACTTTATTAAATACAAACAATCAATCCAATTAAGTTTAAAAAAAGACCTTTGTATTTGCAAATGTAATAAGTCCGTTTAAATAAATAATTACGAAATAAATCGAATTACAGTTTACCCAACACACAAACAAAACCACTTTTATGTGTTATTAATCAACTCACTTTGAAATAAATAAATAAAAAATTCGCCTTTTTAAAGCAAATTAAATGTTCATAAGGTCATGTTCTGAAGAAATCACCACTGAGTTCAATCTTCCTTGCGTCATGGTAAACCGAAATTGGCTCCTTACAAAATACAGTTTTGAAAATGACCTTTCACCTTCACGGTTTGAAATATGTAATGTCAAATGAAAGCGAAATGCAATTGTCGTATTCGGGAATACATCATTTATATCACTTTTATATAACTGTCGCAAAATCTCCTGTGAAGTGAATAAAACAACACCATCTTCAAGCTGAAGTCCTCGGAGAAAAGAAGATAGATGTAATACTTCACTCTTCAAAACTGGCTGCAGATTCTTGATGTATCTTACTGTTCTCCAAAACAAATGCTTACTAATTTATTATGTTGGCTCATGACGTCAGAGGCGGATTTAGGTAGTATGGCAGTAGAGAATGAACCTTCCTGCCAAGATTATGTAATTTTTGCTGCCGTGTTAGCAGCAGGGGAGCAGTTTTACAAAATGGCGTTTGACATGAAAGTGCGTACGAAGTAGAGGTGTTTCATAGAATTTCTTCATGTAGAAGAAATTGCACCCATTGACATTCATCTAATCTTGCTGAACGTTTACGGAGACAAACAGTAGATGTGAGGCAGTGGATGGCGCGTTTTAGCAGTGGTGACATTTATATGATAGATAAGCCACGTTTAGGGCAGCCCTGCACCACTGTCAGCCCTCCAAATGATAAACTCATCCACGCGAATCGACGCACTACAAACAAGGGAGCGGTGTACGGAGATGAATGTTGGCTTCAATGCGTTATAAACAATGTTGTCAATGTTAGCATATTGCAAAGTGGTTCCCCGATTGCTCACACAAGAACAGAAAGACCACCAAATGCAAATCTGTCATGACTTGCCGAACCACAAGGCTGTAGGTGACAGTTTACTGGACTGCATCATCACCGGTGACGAGACGCTATGTCACCACTAAGAACCCGAATCAAAATGACAGTCCATGGACTGGTGACCTGCGAATTCCCCATCAAAGAAAAAGTTCAAGACGTAGCCATCGGTGAGTAAAGTGGTGTGCACTGTCTTTTGAGGTAGGAATGGCGCGATTCTCATGGATTTTCTGGAACCTGGACAAACCATCAACTTTGACCCATACATCGCGATTCTTACCAAGCTTAATGTACGAATTTTCAGAGCCAGGCCAAAGAAAAAGACAACCGTTCGATTGAATCAAGATAACGCCAGACTACATACCAGTTTGAAGAGGTTGTAACTTTGTCTGGACTGTCCTACCACACTCACCATATAGTCAGGATTTGGTACCTTCTGATTTTCATCTGTTTGAGCCGATGAAAGATGGACTAGGGACTACGTGGGCAATTATTTCCCAACAGTGATGCCGTCGTCGCTGCTGTGAAAAAGTGGGCCACTTTCACCGGTGCAGATCTTTACGAGCATAGCATGTAAACTCTTGTTCTTCGCTGGCGAGAATACATAGTCGATGGTGGTGACTATGTGGAAAAATAGTTTTTTGTAGATGAAAACTTGTTCTATCTAACTGTGTTCTCTTTATCTGTTGTAGTTTCAGTGGAAATAAAGACGAGGCATTAGTTTCGGAGCGCCCCTCGTGGTTTGACCAACTCATCAGCGTTCAATCTGAGCTCTTTTTTACTTATACTATAAATAAACCCAAGTGCTGTGGCAACTTATTTGTCGGAAGCTGCTCTCTTCTCAAGTTCCATATCGAGCTTCTCAACAACACACAGGAATGAGGAAATCCTGAAACTGTCACGGGATGTTACAACAGTGAAAGGTTCGTCTTTTCCATCAGGATACTTTTTGGAACGTTGGGTATCTGTGGATGTTGGTAATATATGCTTGCCTTAACGTCCATTTCATCAAAGTAACTTATCAGATTGGAAGCAAATACTTTCAAGGAATCAGCCATTTAGGACCAGTCTCTACATTAAGTCCAGGTTTCTGTAGACACTCATTCACACAACCAACTCTTCCCATAATGTCATTACACAATACAGTCATAAATATAGATTCCAAACATTGTATTTTCTTATTCAGAGAGATTGATTTTACCCTTGTGAGCTGTGTTTGTTATTGTAATTTGAAATTTCACATAAAACACTGTAAATGTCATCATAATTAATGCTCAAAGTCATTAATTCATCTTCCCTGCATGACCAGCTAATTATTCCCAACTTTTGTATTATTAATTATGTACATCATTATTTGATCCAAGATTTAGAATAGTCATTGAAATTGAACAACAAAACTTTCGGGTAAAATGTGGCCCCTGGAATGTGAGGTCAGAGGCAATTGCCCCCTTTGCCCCCCCCCCTCACACACACACACACACACACACACACACACACAATTATACAATGAAAAAAAAGAACAGTCAACACTTTACACTGCTACCACTGAATAAGAAGGGGCTGGCTGCTTCTTGAACAAAATTAATCGTTACCACCAAATCCCTGACCTAGGCTTCATATGAGTGGCAGCAATGTAAAGTGTGTTCTTCTTTTCATTGTAAAAGGCCTATTGCTTTAGTTCCCTCTTATATGTTTCTCTCCACATTTCCTGTACTTTCTTCCAAATATAACAAAATACCCCAAAAAGTGAAACGAGTTTTCCTTAAAGAGATATTTAATATATTCTTAGGTGATTGTATAAATAATAATTATTTGTAGAGCATGGCCAAGATGCTGATACTGCAAGCAAAGCTGCGTGTCTCATTTCTGCGATCAGACGAGGTGATTTCCTGATTGCATTAGAACTCGTTGTTCATTGCTTCTCCTACACAATGCAACTAAGCAAAAACCTACCAAGTCCAATCCAGGATCTTTCATCTGATGTATCAAATACTAAAACATTGTTAAATATTTTCACGAACATGAGAATTAATGCTGAAAACGTCTTTAAGATGTTTTTCTTAAAACACTTACCAACGAGCAGCTTCAGTATCAACTGAAATGATCATACCAAGAATATGCAGTCGAAAAATGAACCGAATGAATATCACATCAAATAACACTTGAGAATTGGTTTAGGTTGGCAGTGTTTATACCATTTGTTGGCAATAATGTCATGGAACTAAAATAAAGAGAAAATTTTAAATGCAGCAGATATTTACGACAGTGATTTTATGGCAAACTCTACGACAAAGCTAAGAGCCTAGTTCGTTATTTGGCGGAAGAAGTGGGATGGAGCTGCAGTCGAAGATATTCCCGTTACTGTGACGAATTCTTTCCCAACATAAAAATGTTGTTATTGCCTTTAGCAACGTTGCCAGTATCCACTGCTAAGACAGAGAGGAGTTTCTCTACATTACGAAGACTCAAAACCTACCACTCAGCAATGAACAAGCAATGTCTCAATGGCTTAGCGCTTACTAATATTCATAAAGACATAAAAGTTGATGCCAGTGAGGTTTTATATTTATTTGCGAGGCTAAAGAGTAGACGAATGGAGCTACAGGACTGGTCCAGAGAGTGAAGCTAACTTGGTGCTATAAACGTATTGTGTTTATGATACATGATTTATGATTGGTGTTCTTATTTATATGAGAATAAAATATGTAACCATGCAGAAATTTAATCCTACTAAACAAAACATACTCATAAAAACTGCAAAGTATAAAATTTTTACTAAAATTGAAACTAATAATTTTTTATGATCATGTTTACAGGTTCCTAAGAATTGTATATTTTACAAATAATGTAATTTGAGACAAAAATTATAATGAAAATGTAAACATCAACTTGTAAATGTGCACATTTTATTATTTTATGTTTATTTAAGTACTAATTTATTTTTATTTAATGTTTCATACACACCTTCCAAACTACAAACTGCTAACAAAATAAGCGTAAGTAGAGTAATTTTTAACCCTCAAGTTAAAAATCTTCCCGGGAGAAGAAACCCTCAAACCACCACTTATTGGTTGGTACTAGCGCCC
>CABFOW010001106.1:63449-149722 GCA_902141385.1 Timema californicum | reverse complement strand
CCCCCCCCGGTCCCGATATAAATTGTCCAATTAAATGCATCAATTTAAAATAGTTTCAGCAAATTTTATAAACATAATTGACATTTTCATAATTTTATTATTTGTGAATGTTTTTTTTAAATAACGAGAGCCTTAACATAATCAAGCTTTTTAATTGTTATTAAAAGTAGTAGATAAATGAAAATGTCATAATTGTAAAAAAATTGTCACAGTTTTATTTACTATCATTAACTCTAGGTAAACCTTTCCTCACTTTTTGAGGTATTTTGTTATACGTATTTGGAAGAAGGTACAAGGTAGGCAGATACAACAGATATTAAAGAGAAAGAACACATTGTGGCTTTTACAATGAAAAATTAGAAGTTTTGGTTTATTAAAATTTCCTAACCCATTCAAATAAAAAAGAAACAGCTTATATATTATTATTATTGAGGTTTCACCGCATTTCGACATAAGGTCGCTATCCCGTTACAAAAATTAAAAACGTAGTTAAATCCCCAAAGGAGACAAAATAGAGAAGAAATACCTGCTAAAAACAGCAGGTGCATGCACTAGAATAAATGGGCAATGAAGTTTAAAAGTTTTGTCAGGCATATAAAACAAAATAAACATATTGACTCTATATGTGCTGAAGTAACAAAAAATTAAAGTCACCATTAAAAAAAATCAAGAGCCAGGCGAATAGGGGCATATTTGCAACACTGCACCAAAATGTGGTACACACTAAGGGTGTAATGTATTGATTTGGACTAATCTAAATTATCTAAAAAGTCATGGATGAAGGTAATTTTTCTTTAAAGTAATATAGGTAGAGTATCCTTTTAAGATTCATCCATGAACAAACACGCGTTTCTTAGAATGAGGTGAAAAGGACTTCACCCTAAAATATATTTTTTATACCTTCTTTCTTGTTAAAATATCTACTGCGTTGCTTCCTGTTAAAGGAAAAAGTTCATAGTATTTGTTAGAAAACGCCATTTCTTTATACCAATAAGAAGCTAGCTCTCACAAAATGTGTCGCCAGGACTCTGTCTATTGGTTAGTTTTTACTTTGTTGACCAAGGGAGAAAATGCAAGGCGTATGTCATATATAGACCATAGTGCGTATGTTTATTCACAGTACAGAACAGTATACACAGTATAAACAGTATAGCAATATCATTTTGACGACGACGACGACGATGGGGAGGACGATCTCCGGGACCTTGCTCACAGTCCAACACATTATAATATAAGTCACTTTAATATCACAAGTGTGCAGTGATAACAAACATTTAACTGAAATATGTGCAAATAATTTACTGGTGTAATATAAATAAACCGTGTGTGAAATAACAGCCAACAACATTTCTCTTTCTTTAATAATATTAATACCGATTTAATTAGTGCTCGAACACGGGGCTATAGACAGCTGATTAAACGGTATCTTTTCCGTACAGTGGTGATAGGCGCTCGATCACGGAGCTTAAGACAACCTAAAGTCATCACATCATCTTTTATCAGGGAATTAATCCGTTGTGTATCAATCGACGCCCGAAGTGGGGAGATTGATCACATAGTTTTTATTAATATTGACGCCCAAAGAGCGGCGCTTTTTTATCCGATATTAATACAAGGGGTACACACTGTAGGTGGATCTCGTGCTCAATGGGATAAACCCCATGCATCACAAATGTATGGGTGACACAATCTTGTCCCGATGCCCAACTCTCTTCTACTCTTATTAGCTTATCAGTTGTGCCCTAATAATTCTCTCATATATTCACTAAGCAACCTAACTTTCCCTCCTTGGCGTTTGCTCAAGTCTTGCTCTTGAGTGTGCGGCCAGTTGCGGACTGTCATGAGAACAGCTCATTCTGAAGCTCCAGGTGGAAGACTTTAGACCAGACAATTTATATTTTTCATTGAGTGCTAAACTGGTGAATCTTTAAATTAAATTAAAATTAATTAATAGATAGTTTGTGTGTTTTATATTATATTGACATAATCAAGACTTGGTGGAATTGGCTCAAGCTAGAGGTGTTTTTTATTCATTTTAGTTGCATTTCTGATCAATTTAATTTAAATCTTGACCTATCTAAAATCTAAAAAAAAAAAAAAAATCTAGAGGCCACATCTGTTGAGGTTAAGAGCCTTAAATTGTATTTATTTACATAACACATTAGTAGAAATAGTTTTAAAATAAAAAAAATTATACTTTTTGAACCATGTTATCACAAAAGAAAATCAGCTTTTTTTTCTTTCAATATTTCAACTAGGCCACTAGAGCCTGAAGGGAACTTCCCTACTGGGTACATATAATACATATATAGAAAAACTGAGAGTCATTTTAACTAATATATTTATTATAGTAAACAAAAGATAAATTGTCATAAATACAGGTTTCACAAGATTGAACAAATAGCAAAGAGTGAATAAAGAATGTAACATTTACACAGTCTCACTTGGTAGATTTTGTTATTAATAGGTATCCATGAACCTTGAAGGATTCACAGCTTATAACTCCAGCTAGTTGGAGGCTATGAAACAGGTGTCACTAAAGTACTACTGCTGGTCTTATTCCCCTATGGTACTGCCAGCATAATATAGTACATTGATAACTATAAATATCTATGCTAAATCAAAACCTAATCATAGGCTAATATAAAAATAGAATAATTAGCGCGGACCCCACAATGAATCTAAGGCAATTTCCTTGGGTAGCGCCATTAAGCCAATACTCAGCTAATTCACAGTTTTCAACAACATTTACATAAAGTCCTAAACTTGTTTTTAAAGTAAACAGACATCCTGGTAGTAGCCCCCAATATAAAAAACTAATGTTCATGACGTTTAGGACGTCATGACTAAATTCGGAACGAAGGAGTAACGAACTCGTGACTCAGACTAAGTCTCAACACTAACATTCTTAGCCAGAGGCTTTAATGTAAGAACAGTGCCATGTGACACATAAATAATCTTAGCAAACATCTATGCTCAAGTTAGACATACCAAATTTAGTAAACCAAAACAAAACTATTCTTCTAGAAACCAAACGAGGCTTCTCATGAAATAAAAGACATATAATTTTCCTTTGAAGAAGGATGCATAAGTTACATTACTTTACAAAAGTCCTAGTAGCAAGGACTTGGCCACGACGACAGGATACCAGTACAGCTGAACGCGTCGTCCATGTCCACGGTGAATTGAGTAGGGCGACCCCTTATCCCGTTGTCACGGCTGAAGGTAGCGAATCTGACGCCGCAGTCGCCATGGTCCTTCGTGACGGCGCCGGGCGGCGAATACTCCATGTAGTCTTGACTCACGGTGGAACCTTTCTACGAATCTGACGCCGCAGTCTGCATGGTCTATAGTGTCGGCGCCGGGCGGCGAATATTTCTTGTTGTCTCGACTCGCAGTGAAATTATTCTACGAATCTGACGCCGCAGTCTCCATGGTCTATAGTGTCGGCGCCGGGCGGCGAATACTCCTTGTAGTCTCGACTCGTTGTGGAATTATTCTACGAATTGCTATCTCTGGACGGCCCATATATATACCAAACCTGGCTAGGACAGGACGAAGAAGAAATGGAAAATAAGAATGTAAGAACCAGACAGAAATAAAGGAGAATAAACGTGGGGAGAAAAGGAAAACAAAAGAACATTATTAAAGGTTCTTCAAATGACCACCAGTATCGCTGCGTGCGCAACAGGTCAAGGAGTCGACTCTTCACCTCTCGCTCTTTTGACCAGCTGAGCGCACGTGATGGGTCGGCCATGCTTGAGAACCTCGTGTTTTTTAAAAGAATGATATCTGCAGACATCTGGCTGGGGTGAGCTTGTTCATAAATATATTATAGCATAATATATCTGTATTAATTTAACTATTTAATATCCACTATTGTTTTTATGAGAAATAAGGATATAGACATATTTTTTTAACATTTTTTGTGTGTGTACACCACGTGGCCGTAGAACGCCCGTTTATGAATTATTATCCACCAGGAAAAGCGAAGTGTTAAAGTCTTTAGTTCATAAACACAAAAATATTAGCCTTCTTCTTTGATATTTAACACCGTAATTATCAAAAGACAATATTTTTGATCAACCACGTGTTAGGAGGTTAGACGATAGGTAACTTTCGTAGATCCGAAGATATAACTTTAGAGACAGATTATATTAAATATGCTGATTTAATTTCTGTCTCGCATAAAATCCCGAAAATATTAAATATTTTCTTGTAGCTGTTCAACCATTTGGTTGACATGCTACAAGCCAAACTAAGATTTTTCTAATCTGAAAATTATTTTAAAAAAAAATCACACTTTGAAGAATTTATTTAAAAATATTTATTCAATAAGCTTAATTACAAAGAAAGGTGTCTTGAATATTAAGTGTATAGATATAATTCCAAACATTTCATTGTGTTTATCAAATGAGTAAGCTAGTTAAATATGAACAAAAATAGGTTTTGAAAAATTAACTCCATAAACAAGTGGACTAACATTTTTTTAATATTCTAAAATATTAACTCTAGAAGTACCGGTATTTAAATTTGAATCCTAAGCTAAACATTGAATGTAGAATAGAAGGGCAAGGCCTACACTCCAGAAAACTCTAGTCCTCAAAGCTCACAATTAAAATCAATACAAAACACATAATTACAGTAGCCCCATGGCTTCTTTGGTGCTGACTGACAGCTCACAGCTGACTTCTGACAGTCAACATTTGGGTATGTACCTACATTGTGACTGTAAGAAGTAACAGCTGCTAAACACATGGTTTTGCAGATCATATGGTCCGGCGTAGGGATACATAATTTGATTTGTTAACTTTTCAAAGCCATCAGTTGTCAGCTGTGAGCTGTCAGTCAGCACCAAAGAAGCCATGGGGTTACTGTACCTATGTTATTTTCACAGTCCATCTGTCCTTTTATTCAACAGAAGAGAGAAAAATAGACTGGACTATGGCAGCATGGCTAGAGCTAGGTCATGGCCACCTAGATTTTGTGGTTGCTTGTTTCTTTACCCACAAAAAAGGTTTAGGATTGGATTCTGCAGTTAACATAATTACATATTAATTAATTATGTTTTTTGTTGTGAATGTTGATCCTCCTTTCCATGTTTAATTTAATATAGCTGTTTAGCACAACTTTTCCTAGAGTTGAATCCTAAAAATAGAAAAATGTTGGTATGGGCATGTTGAAAGGATGAGTGTGGATAGTGAGATGAAGCAAATATATGAAGGTAGAGTGTGTGGATCAAAAGGAAGGTTAGGCCATGTAAGACATGGTTAAATGTTGTAGATGAATATCTCGGTGTATGGATGCTGTTGAAGCGAAGGGTGTACGCGAGGACAGTAACGTCTGGAGAAAGTTAGCGAGGATGGATTAGCTCCAGTGGTTATTTGAGTTATATTCACAGTTTCTTGCCTACCCCGTAAGGAAACAATGTAATTAAGTATGTAATAAAGCAACTAATGAAACACAAAATTAATTTAATTTAATCTTTCCTATTATAAATATAATATGTAGCTAAAATGTAGGCTATAGTTAGGAATAAAGCACCGAGCTAGATTGTAGTTGAAAGTAATAGGGATAGCCAGCAAACATACCTGTGTAAATCTGGAGTAGAAACTGTTGACACTAACACATGTTGTGGTCAACCACAAGTGGATTCTCCAGGGAATAAGATGTGTGACATGTCAGGTCATTGTCTCCTTGGTTTTATCTTGTTTATTGAGATAAACCACCAGTGGTTGGCGAAAATCATTGTTTAAATGTGTTTGTGTCAGTGTGAACCAGTTAACCCATTTAGTTTTAGCTATACTGGAAAACTTGTATCCTAAGGTAATCGAGAGATTCAAGATTCGTAAAAATACCAAAAAAAGTATCTCGAAAGCGATTATGATGTTCTTGACTTTAAATTATAGTTTTAATCAATAATCGGTAAAAGAAGTTATATATGCATTTGTGAAAATGGAGGGGGTAGGAAATAATCACAAAAAATGGCAAAATAAAATTGTATTAGTATATTATTATTATTAGCACCGCGTCTTACTACCCGTTCGGGTTATACGCACTTACGCTAATGTGTAAATGGTAGGGTGAATGTGAGATGAAATGAAGGACCTACAGTTTAACGTGGAATCCGAACCACGGTGGAGACCTGGCATTCCTCACATTCACAAGATGTCTTGTCAGAGGTGAAGGAAGGGTTTGGTAATCAGATAAATCTTTGCCGGGACCGAGGATTGAACCCCGGCCGCCAGCATAGAAGTCTGACACCTTACCCCTAGACCACCAGGTCACCCTGTATTAGTATAATTCACATCCAATAATGTTTCCAGCCTGTGAGTCAATTTTTTTATTCAAGTCATATATTTTTACAGGCACAACATCCAGTCCCCAGCCGTTAATTTATCAATGTGAAAGGATGAACCCATATTTTCATCAATGATAAATTTTCGGCCATGCATAGACTCAAACCCCGGACCCTTAGCTCAGTAGGCAAACATGCTACCAAATGAGCTAAGGTGTAGGACTATTTGTATAATTAAGTTACCTAAAAAAAGTGTTCTCATTATTTATGACTTAATAGACATGACAAACAAAATAGTATTTGTCAGTAACATGAATCCAAACACAACCTCTTAAAATTAAGTTTTTTAATCTTTTTATTTTAACTTAAATGACTAATTTTTAAGGAATTGAGGGTTCGACCTATCTCTACTTTTAACATTGTGTGTATAAAGAAGCTCTGTAAAATATTGATATGGTAATATTGATTTTATTGGTGTAAAATATACAAGGGTCTGGCTATAATATTATATAAAGTACATTCACCATTCAAACTTACTTGGATGACAGCTCAAAATGTTACTAGAAATAGTGTCATGTATCCCTATGCCAACAACTGACATCTGTCACTTTGGAAAACTTTAATGTTTATTATTAGCACCGCGTCTTACTACCCGTTCGGGTTATATGCAAAAACTTTAATGAAAACAGATGGTAATATATGAATGTGATAGTTAACCACAGTAATTTAATCAAATATTATTTATATTCATTTAAGGTAGGGCACAAAGCTTATTTATAGTTTAGCTCCACTTAAAAAAAATTATTATTCACATTACTTTCACAAAAAGTCTGACGAATATATCTTCCAAATGGTGACATATATTTAAACCATGTGATTTATTATGATGCAAACAAGTTCTTTACGGTGACCTGGCGGTCTAGGGGTAAGGTGTCAGACTTCTATGCTGGCGGCCGGGGTTCAATCCCCCGTCCCGGCACAGATTTATCTGATTACCAAACCCTTCCTTCACCTCTGACAAGACATCTTGTGAATGTGGGGAATGCCTATGTGGGGAATGCCAGGCCTCCACCGTGGTTCAGATTCCACGTTAAACTGTAGGTCCTTCATTTCATCTCACAATCACCCTATCATTGCACATTAGCGTAAGTGCGCATAACTCGAACGGGTAGTAAGACACGGTGCTAATAATAATAAAGTTATTTACAATGGTGCACCTATGCAGCTGATAAAAGTATTTTATTCAGTTAAATATTTCAAAATATAGTAAAATAATCATAAAATAATGTATTATATGTATAAAAATAAAAATGACATGCTTTTCCTCTTTTCCAACCAAATATGATATCTGTATTTAAAGCTATTAAGGTTTGCACTATATTACACATTATATAATATAGATAACAATCCAAAACAAAAAATAAGCACCTTGAATTAGGTTTAAAATATTGTTTCAGATTTGATAAAAAGAAATTATTAAAAGCAAAGAAATAGTGTGAGAAAACTTAAGTTTACCTTATTTTAAATGTAAAATATAACATTTAATTAAAAAACTTATCATTTGTAACAAAACAGTGAGCTTTTAGAAGTGTCGGAAGCCCAAAACATAAACAAAAGATTTTTCTTCAACTGTCATTCAGGTAAAAAGCTATGGTGAACAGACTCTACTTCCTCAAGAAGATACCATATGGCATTGTTTGTAAATGAGTTATTTTTACCTTACTGGTGCTTCATTTTTCATATTTTATATTGTATATATATTTTGTTTATTGTGTTCTACAAGAATCTATTGGAAAATGCCTTAGTTGAAAGATACTTAAGTCTGGAAAATATTTTATTTTTACATAGTCAAGAAATCACACAAATGCTTGATTTTTTGAAGTACATTTTGTTATATTTCGAAGTAGTTACAGTAATGATGGATAGAAACAAATTCATTCCCTTTTATTTATATCATGTTTCTATCCGCCTTTCCTGTACTTTCATTTATATATAACATATCCTTTTTTAAATCTTTACATATTCTTTATAGTCAATTATTAATTGGATTAAAAATTTGGCTATAAAATAATATAACAATAAGTTTTTATAAAACTAATATAATTGTCAAAAATTAGGTGGAAAATAAATTTCATTGTCATTGGCAAATTTGATGAACACTCCAAAATAAGGGAAAAGAAAAATTGTTTTATTATTTTTAAAATCAACCTATTTTTATTCACTCAATAGGTTGAGAAATTCGTAAATGTTCATATTTAATTCAAAACTATTCAAAGTAAATGGACAATATTTGTACCAGTTTTAAAACAATACAAATGTTAAGTTAAAATCAAGAGTTCAGAATGTCCATCCAAGTCAACTTTAGAGTTAAAGAGAAATAATACTAATAACAAAAAAGCAATGAGCTAACTTGTTACAAATAAAGAAACTCACGACAATCAAAATAAAAGCATGTGCACTCAATTTAAGGTGCAAACTTAGAGGCTTGGCTTGACAAGCTCACTATGGCCCTTTCATATAATCTGCAACATAATGCAATGTAAGCTTGCTACCTTCCAGGGTAAGCGAACTGTACATTATGTTTTAATAAAATCTAAGCCCCTTGAAATTTCGTAAGAAATAAATAAACAGAGATGCCAATGCCGCATCACTAGAATGTTCATGGCTAGTTAAATTTGTTCAACAATAAAGATGTACAAAGAGATTTAGAACTAAGGTACATCTGTAAAGTGGAAGGGGTTTACATTTTATTGGAACATCGGGTGCATGGAATGGTGCGTTTTCTCTAAATGCCAGTCATGTAAAGAGATAAGATGAGTTACAAAGTTATTGAATACTTTCAGTGGTGTGTAAAGACCGCTTTTTCGATTTTCAGTGGAGGTGAATCGAATATATGAAATATTCGTCAAGACAAATCAAAGATAAAATATTTGATAAAATGATTTATGTTTGAAAGAAATAATACATTGTATATTTGAATAACTTTAGGACACTTTATAATATTAATATATATATATAGCACCAAGTCTTACTACCAGGTCAAGTTATACACATATGTACCAATAGCACTAATGAGTTAGGGATGAGAGTTGAATAAAGAGGAAGTGTGCCCACATTTGCATAGAGGGAGAATGGAAAACTATTTAGGAAAAACCACCCTCAGTACACCTGACCAGGATCCGAACTCCAATATCCTTATTATCGAAAGGCTAGTCTAACACGAGAGTGATGCATTAGACCATTATGTAATATATTAAATGTTTTATTGCCAAAATGTACACATTTCATCCAAACATAATAAATTACGTTAATATTAAAACATGTTATTTAATTTCAACACACATTTGTCATGTTAAGGGGAGGAAAAATTGAACATAATATGTAATTAATTTTTTGACTATCAAAGTTGACAAATATTTGAAATAAAGCCGAAGCTTTGCACAGCCCTATCTACTTTAATGGTGTTAATCTAGTTTTTATTATTGTTTATGAAGCATTAAAAAAACAGATTACATACCACTGGTATCCTGTTTACCTTGACATCTCATGGGAATTTAGAGTGCTGGTAAGTAACTAAAAATATACAGGGCGGACATCTATTTTGGTGACTCAATAGAAACATAAAATTGCATGAGGTAATTGCAATTTTTTTGGGCTTCATTGCACAAGATAAACTGCTGCAAATAATAGATTTATTACATTTAACAAATTATCTATAAAACAACACAAAAAAGGAATGAATATAAATAGTGTAATATATATATATAAATAAATATACTAACATATTTTTCCCTTAGTTAAATATTTTAAATACTAATAATAAATCATCACATTATCAAGCGAGACCACGTACTGGTCTATTAAATGTGCCAACTGTACAACTTACTCTACATGGAAACTTTAATTAATCTATTTATACACTGATTAAACTTATGACCAAAAACCCGAAACATTACTTTATTGACATAGAGGTTCAGTTAACAGATTGTCTCATAGTTTATACATACTTCTGTTAAATTGGGATCACTTAAGATACAAATGATATAAAATTAAGCTTAATATATGACTTTGGTGATTTTATATTATTTTTATCAGAAAAAATCTCCATAGTAAAATTAACACCAAAACTGTTTAAAAAAATTAAATTTTTGGAAGTAATGTAATTTTTCTGCAAAATATTTTGAAAGATAGCATTTATGTTTTTAGTATCATATTCTAAAAAATCAAGAAGTTTCTTAGTGGTTAAAATGTTACTTACTATTGCTTTGAGTTTGAAAATATGTTTCTATGCATACTTGTAATTAAATAATTAATCTCAAACTCACAAGTTCTTGTTAATTACAATAAATGAATTTTCTGTCAACTTTTTAAAGGTATTCAGGTTACTCGTAGTAAATATATGACAATAAGGTAACACAATAAATAATCATTAGTATTTGAGTGTAAGATTGAAAAATAGTTTGAAGTAAAAGATGAATGTAAAAAATATTTATTTTCTTAAATCGTTTTAGTTAAATTTAAATATATTTTTCTGTAGAAATATATAAATATTTTCTTAGATAATTTTATTTAAATTTATTTTTTCTAGACAATGATTGTGGATTAAAAAAACATGATCCCAATAAAAAATTATTAGCCTTTAAAAAAATATTTCTTATTATACAGAATTAAAACAATGAACCCAAGCAAGAAACTAAAGGAAAGAGAATTAGGAATAGACAATTGATTTCCTCCCCATTACCTAATTATCTAGGGTTTGTCCTCTATACTGATGTTGTCCCTATGTTTAGAGATGTGTAAGACTCGAACATATCTTGATCATAATATGAGGAAAAAAAAAATCAATAATGTCTCAAAAGTTTAAAATGAATCTCAAAAATTAGAGATATTTGAATATAAAGTAAAACTGAATAGCAAATAACTTCCTTAAGAAATGTACAAACCCAATAGAGAATTTATTATTTCTAATAATAATACCCGAAAATAGGCAGCACTTTTCCACACAAAACAGCTTTCATTAAGAAATATGTTGGCTATAAATATTGTTCATCAATATCAAACTTAGGTATTATATGCTGTTAAAGTACAAAACTAAATTTTAAATGGTATATATTGCAACCCACTATTTTATTAATTGTTAAATTTAAAATGTGTATGAGTTATATCTTAAGTGTTTGAATAAAATAAAATATAATCCAATGCAAGCGCCAGCCCAAATGTATAGAGAAACTTAATAATATATATATTTACTTTAATACACATAATTTACATTTTTTACTTTCAAAGGAAGTTTGCTCGTCTTGTTCTCATGTCTTGATATCGGCTCAAATTGAAAAAGTGGTTCTTGCATATACCTACTTATGTATGATCTTAGCTATTCTATATCAATTTATGTTATCTCCATTATTTGATTAGTCGTTTTCTCTTTAGGGAAGTTGTGTTTCACAATTTCATATTTCCTCCTAAAGAGATCTGAAACAGCCAAACCTAAGTGAAGGATTAATTAGAAATGACCGAATTAAAAAAAAATATCTGTGGTAGCAGTGTAAATATGAATATAGTTACTCCTCTTTTGTAAAATCCAGTGTGTTGTTACCTCTTATTTGTTCTTCTGTCTCTTTCCTGGTAGATTATTTTCACAAAAAACATTGTGCTGCATCAAAAGTAAAATATAGTTATAGTAAGTTATGTAGGATCAACTTCTGAGAAAGATATTTTTATATGTAATTACTATAGGTCTCATAGGCATGGGAACCCAAACAAGAACTTGTTGAGTCAAACATTAAATTGACAAATATATCAACATATTTTCAACAGAAACAAGTGTCTAAGCTTGCACTAGCGGTGGAGAAGTTTTGTAATTGTTATTAGTTGGTAGCTAAGAAATTGTTGTAGTGGTAACAACAGGAGTGCCCTGAGAGCTGTGCGACGAAGAGCGGGAGTGTTGTGGTACCACTGGAGTCTGAACCTGCGGCTGAGGAGGGCTTCGACTGCCTGGAGGTGAACTGGCTCCTTGCTGAAGTTGCATGTGGTACCTGTATATGTTCTCTGTGCTTTCTACCACTCCTGCAGGAAACACACAGATTCATTAACTACATAAAATTGATACCTGTAGACTACTCCTGAAGTCAAGACACTGCTTCACACCCGACATAGAACTTTCTGTCCTTATATTTAAGGAACACCATCATTATAGCAATAGTACTAATTTTATAGGAAGGGCCTTTTAGAAAATGGAAATCATTTCTTTAATACATTAGTGTTATTTTATAGGTATTGAACATTTCTATCAAAAGTGTCAGCTAAAGATCAGGCCATTCCTTTGAAAATTGTAGTGTATCTCTAATAAGAAAACCTCTTTTCACTTTTTGAGTTAATTGTATTATATTTGGAAGAATGTAAATGAAAGATGGATAGAAACATAATCTAAAATGGAACAGAAACAATATGACTTTTACAATGAAAAGAACACAGTTCACACTTTACAATGCTGCCACTGAACAAAAGGTTAACAATGGCAACCTCTTCAAGGAAATCAATCATTACTGCCCAATCTATGTTTCATTCTATCAGAAATCATCGGGAAGTAGTAGGACACACGTAACTCAACTTCTTAAAATAACACTCAAGGAATAAAAAGGAAATATGTAAAGAATGATAGAAAACTTAGAGAGAAGGTTTTGTTGTGCGTTTTCCACTCCCTCCTGATGAGGTCCGATAAAATAAATCCTAAGTCAGGGGATTGGGTGGTAGCGATCAATTTTCTTGTAGAGACAGCCGTTACCTCTTTGTCCAATAGCAGCAATGTAAAGTGTGAAAAGTGTTATTTTTTTAATTGTAAAAGTCATATCATTTTCGTTCCCTTTTAAATGTTTCTATTCACCTTTCATGTCTGTACCTTTTTCCAAATATAATACAATTGGAGTCTAGTAATAGACTCACCAGCTGTCAGGTTAAGACTGCGACCCTTGATGCCACCTTCCTTGCCGGGAGGAGACCACCAGTTGACCAAGGATCCAAACACAGGAACATGTCGTAGGATACCCTCCTGCCACAATCGCTCCTCATTCTCTTTTTGAAGATCCATGGTGGCCGTCTCAATTCCTTGTCAACACAAAAGTTAGATTTTCATTTCAAGAAGATATCATAATCTATCAAATGGTTATTTAAAGAGCCAAGTGTTATTCTGGAGCTAAAAATAACATTATGGATACCCACGTAGGTGGTTACATGGTCTAATGTGTCACTCTCAAGTTGTAAGAATTGCTGGCGAGTGAGAACTTGGAGGGCATGTTAATGAAAGTTTGGATATAATTTTGATAAAACATTTGTTAGAGTAACATTTTAATCAAGTTCTACTGAATAGCCAGGTAATATACGCAACATCAAAGACATTACACATTCTGATCTGCGGTGTATATGCCTCCCTTTGGATTGTTGTAATTCATTATTATAATTGGTCTTTCAGTGTCATCAACGATAGGTGTCGAATCATGCACCGAGAATAACATAATGGCAGCCTTGTTTTTATTGTAAACTTAGGATGTGATGGTCATGTTTTTCTGAAACACAAAAATGGATGAACCCACCTCTCGATTTTTATCTGCCTGAAATCCATTGGGAATCTTCCTTGTGTCTTTTCTAATTGTATCAACACAAGTTATTTTATTTTGCAAAATAGATTTGGCCAAGGAATAATGGGTATACCAGTTGTCAACTGTAGAATTTGTATTTGTTCCTTCCCTGTCTAAAGTCAATCTAATCACAATGTCAATTAAATTATTTGGCACTCGATATGGGCCAAATTCCTGCTTGCCACTTTATACTGCCAAATTGTTTACAAAAAAATTTATTTTGAGTCACAAATTAATTTATTTTTAACAACCTAAGTTATTCTGCAGGCTTGTTCCGAATATAAGGAAGAAAACTGCAGCGCCCATTAAAGGTTTCCAGCTTCTCATTAATTGTGACATGACTACCAATACTATACGTATTATTACAATTCTATACAAATGTATCCAAAAATGACCACACAGAAGCTAGCTTATTTATTTTTCTTCCGTCATATCTTGTATCCTTAATGTCAAATCGCAGAGAACGAAACCAGAATAAAAATTGTTTGTTGCTCAAACAAGTTCTGAAAATTTGAGTTCCTGTCCCATCTGAAGTTCTCCATTCTTTGAAATTAGTGTGATGCCCCTTTTTGATACCAATAAGGTAGAGACACCCCAATAAGGCCATAACCTCAGCTCTTGATGTTTCTGGCGATTTTGCCCTTTTTGAAAAGTCGCTTTTCCTCCATTTATGTGTTTTATGTCTTCCAGTATAATATTATTAATTATATATAGGGCTGTGCAAAGCCAGTTTTTTCAGTTCAAAGCAAAGTTGAAGCGAATATTCAAGAATATTCTTAAAGTCAAATCGAAGTTCAAATATAATTTAAACAACTAATAATAGCTGTGAAAACAAATTATTTTTCTAAAAAAAAAGTGAATTTTTTTTAGCATTAATATATTTATATTTAGTTCAAATGCTATTAAATTGATACATTTTATCTAACTTTAATAAAACATCACAATTTAGCCTAGTTATGTAATAATACACAATAAGACATTTACTTGGGCTCATAAATAGACAATTATATTTTATAAAACAATATAGGTATATACTATGTTAGGTTAAGTTATATGCTAAGAAAATATTTACACAGGCCTATGAATTTGTGCAATGATATTATCCTACATTTGATTTGCAATAAAACATTGTAAGAAATTATTTACACAGGCAGTTAGAAGTGTCAATTTCTCGACATGAATAGGAGTCACCCGCCTGGAAGTTACAATGTTTCGTGAACTAGAAAAGACCCTTTGACTGCACACACTTGTAACAGGTATTCCCAGGTATTTGAGGGCTACCTTGGAGACATTAGGGTATTTTCGAGAACCCTCTTCCCTCCACCAGATTTAGGAGTTTGTTGATCTGGGCACTCGTGGTTCATTTAGGTAATCCTTCACTTCACTATTGTTGTCTATTGCCGGTTGGGTGGTATTTGGTATGGAATCAAAACTTGACCATAGTCGAGAACTAGAAGAGGAGCACGAGGGTTGTTCATCTCTTACGTTAGGCTCTAAAGATGACTTGTCACTCAACTTCTTAACTTCAATTACTAGCGTGTTTACTGCCACCATATCATCGATCAAGACACCTTTAAATCTTGGGTCACATAGCATGGATGGGCAGAAAATCGGATCTGAATTGTAGAAACTGAAGCGGGATTTCAAAGCCTTATCTAAACTTCTTGCGAACATTACACCATCCTTCTTGCTGGTGATAAAAACATTTTGATGGGATTTGAGGCAATGAAGGATGGGTATAACCATTGAAGAGGTTGGATAACTGTCCCCACTGATCTCCTTGGTGGTCAGCTAGTGGCCCAAGAACCTCTACAATGCCTGCAACTTGCTTCCACTCAACTGCAGTCAGGACCTCGATGTTATTTTCTGAATTGGCAAGTTCAGCTCCAACAGCTTTTCTAACTGCATGTAATCGAGAAAGCATGTTATACTCGCTGGACCACCGTGTGTCCACAAACTGAATTAACTCAAGTCCTGGCAGTCCCATCTCTTCCATTACAGTATGTAATCTTTTTCTTGTAGATGGACTACGACTGTAATGTCCCACAATTGCTTTTGCCTCTGTCAAAAGCGTACAAACCCCAGAACATTCTGCTTTGGCATCATGGATAGCTAATTGTAGGGAATAGGCAAAACATGGAATGGAAATAAACATGGAATTAATTGCAGAGCGAAAATTTGTAGCATTATCGCTGACACAATATATTGGAAGTGTATCTTCATTTAAAGCAATGCCCCACTCACAAACAGCCTGTTGCAGTGTGGCTCTGATGTTCACAGCGGTGTGTGATTCATTTAATACGGTGTTCATTGTAAATGACTTGTATTCTAAGTCTGGTTTTAAATAGTGACACGTCAGACTTATGTAACTGTCATGTGCATGTAGTGTCCATCCATCTGAGGTAAGAGACAAAGCAAAAAGTTGGGGTAAATCATTAATAAGTTGACACTTTAGATCTTTTTAATTAGCTCATCGTATAATGCTGGTACATAGTTTCGCGAGAATATGGTGCGGCAAGGAACTTTGTAGCTTGGCACTACAAGTCTCATTAAGTTGATGAAACCTTCTTCCTCAACAAGCTCGAATGTCAAGAGACTCATTGCAAACATTATTGCAATTTGCTTTGTAATTTTGTGAGCTACTGGGTTGGTAGGCTGCATGATCAAACCTTTCTGAAAGGCATCTTGAATTGTTGACTGAGCTAGTGTGTCTTTTTTAGGAGCTGAGGTAATTTCAGTTTTATTGCCACTTGCTCTTTTAAATTCATTCAATTGAGATGGATGCATCTCTAGATGGTTTGAAAGTGTTTTTGTTGTGCCTGGAATAGAGGGTTTTAAAAATTAAAGACTTAAAATCAAAAATGTAAGCTATATTTTAATCAGATAATATAAATATTAGACTTAAATGTATTAAAATGATTATATAGTTCTAGCATTCAAGCAAATTTAAACTTGAGAAATTAAAGAAGTAATTTGTAATATCCAATATTACTGTTCAAACCAACACATTAAAATAAAATGTGGATAAACTACAACACATGCTCTAAATAAGCTATCAAAGTTATTTTTATTCCAGTTTTAGCTTTTTAAAAAAAAGGTAAGACTTTTGGTATTACGAGAAAAATATGCATTGTTTTAAAAAGAAAAACGTCTCTTATAGCAATAAGTCACCTGTTGGCGTCTTGTATTTTTTCAGGCATATATTACACTGGGCAGTTTTCTTATCAAAAGCTCTCGTGAAAAATACCCATATTTCACTTTTATTTTTCTTTGTTTCGGACATTTTCGTAGGCCTAACCAAAACTATTAAGAAATGAATAATAAATCGTCTAGTGTTGCCAACATGAGGTCATCAAATTTTACAACAAGTTTTTGAGTTAATACAAATAAATTATTTAATCATTTGGTTAAAAAAAGTTAAGTAAGAATATTGAAAAAGATTTACTTGGAAAAAATTATGCAAAATTCAAAGCAAAAATATAGTTTTTAAATTGTATAATGTATATTGATTTAAAAAATATATTATTTAAAATCTTGATAACGTGAATTTATATAATGTGGCGGTGAAGATAGTAGAACATATTAAATTTGTGAATCGATCAGGCCGTGTGGCATTGAATATAATCGATTATTGAAATTGTTTAACTATCGAAAGTTATTCAACAAACTATTTAAAATTTACAAGTTATTTACTAAGAGAGAAAAAGATACTTACAGGAACATTATTTTTTCTAACAAAAATAGTGTGATCCCCATTTATTAAAAATTGTCACTAATCTCAGTAGAAGTATTGTGGAATAATAATAATTATGTCAGTCACAATCAACAAGTCGTTTTATAGCCATGCCCTTTTGTGTCAATACATAGATATTAAAAAATATCAGACTAATCGATATTCAACCTATAAATTGAAAGAGCCCATCTTTCGTAAGGTAAACAAATGAAAATAATTTGTATTAGAAGCTTGCACCTCATACATATCATTCTATAATTCAATTTTTATTTGTTTTAAATTGTGAATTGTGTGTGGTAAACATGAAAATAATCTTCTAGAATAATGGCTCAGAATGGTTAAAATTCAAAATACTTATATATTTTTTGCCGATGCTTCGAATTTTTCGAAGTAAATCTTGTTTGTCGAAGTCGAAGCTAATTTATATTCACTTTGACTTCGAAATTCATAAAGCTTTGCACAGCTATATTAATAGGGTTTAAAATAAATATGGAAGAATTGTATAAAACTAAGTACAATTTAAAGTGTAAAAACACAAACACAAATTTTTAAACACAACAGCATCGAAATAGTGAACTGTTTGTAAATGTGTTTTAGACGCTTTATACTATTATTATTTTGTATTAATTTTCTACAATTATATTGTGCTCATTTGATGACACATAGCTTGCTTTAAGGTACTTAATTTCCTAAATATCACCTTGTTTGGTATGTTGTTATGAAAGTGGGAAGTGCATTCCTACCTTTTTTAACAATCTCCGTCATGGTCTCTATGAACTTGGAGGACTCTTCCACCTCCTTGCCCACATTGACCACCAGTCCGAGAAGCTCCTCAACATCAGTCTCTGCTGTGACCATGCCGAACCTCACACACACCAAGTTGTCTGTTCCTTCTCCTGCAACATATACCAACATCACTACTACACATGCACAAACACTCTTGGTACAAAGTAAACAGCTGTGGACAGTTAAACTTGCAGCTCAGCCAAGAGCATCAGTCTACTCTCTTGACCTGATGAAGCTGTCCGTGACAGTGAAAGCTTGTCCTTAAATATGTGTGTGTTTTTTAGTGTTATATCTAAACAATTTCTATTCCAGTTTCACCAAGGTAAGTGTGCTGGTTATCCCTCCTATTAAACCACAATCTAGCCTAGTGCTCTATTCCAAATAACCTATTCCTTCTTTATATTTGATATAAGGAAAACCTCTTTTCGCTTTATGAGATAATTGTATTATATTTGGAAGAAGGTACAGTAAAGGTGGATAGAAACATATAAAAGGGGATGAGCACAATATGGCCTTTACAATGATAGGTCGGAGGATTGGGCGGTGACAAATGATTTTCTTTAAGAGGCAACCTTTCCTCTTTGTTCAATGGCAGCAATGTAAAGTGTGAATTGTAATCTTCTTTTCATTGTAAAAGCCATATTGTGTTCGTCCCCCTTTTGTATGTTTCTAGCCACCTTTCCTATACCTTCCTCCAAGTATAATGTGTGTTGACACAAAGTTATATCTTACTACAACTTCTTTAGTTTAGATCAAAGTAATTTACAATCAAATTGTCTTGCACATGTGTTAGGGTCACCCACAAGTTCATTTTGGCCCTAGATCTCGCTTATCCAGAGGAATAACGAAAAGGTTGCCATGATATTGTCTAGTTATCAATAATATTTGCAAAATCTTATGACAAAAAATTGTTTAGATTAGAGATGTCACAATACCTTCTTTTCTCAATTCCGATTATTAAGTTAAACCTCAATTCTTGGATTCTTGAACATTTACTATTTTATTATTTTTCCAAGCATCTAACCTCATTTAATAACATATTTATTCAAATCTATAGAATAGCCAAAAACTAATTTAATTTTAATAATACTAAGGTTCATTTTTTAAATGATAAAAAGATTTGTTTACTGAGTATTAAACATATTTTACAAAATTAATAAAATTATTAGGAATTACATTATAAAGCATGTAATTTTACCTCCAAGTAAAGCCTCACTGAGTCAAATAATTTTAAAAAAAAGTATAAGAGACAAATTGTTGAAAGCAAAATGTCTTTTAAATTCACCAAATAGGGTTGTTAACTGGACCAAAATATAATAGCAAAAACGGCAAAAAAACTAAAATAAAAAATATTCTATTACTACTTGTTCTGAATTTTGCCATTTTATTAGTTGCCAATACTTTCATTGAGAGCTAATAATAAAATTATAATATTAAGATCAATTTTATATTCTTTCACTACAAGTAAGAATCGAGGATATTGAGGTATCAAAGAATTGAGTTTGACATACCTAGTTTAGATTATGGCTTGACTGATCAAAGAACATAGACTGATTGTTTACATCCATCACTTGATTACACTTGAGTGTAAAAAGAGGAGTCATCAGTAACAATAATGACCCAATGTTAAGCTCAGCAGACAGCCATATTCTTAGCCCCCAACAATAACATAGTCGGGTTAGAGTACTGACCCAATGAGAAGGCAGCATCTGTACTGCGCAGTTGTTCCACCAAGGTCATGTTGAGCTTGTTGAGCTCCTCTTTGGCCTGATCCGTCATTAGCTGCTCCCAGCCTTCGGGCACATAGCGAACCCCTCCTAATCCTGCCCACCCCGGCATCTCCACTAGACGCAGGCGCGGGGATGCGCTCACTAGGCGCTGGAACGTCTCCTTGTGGGCAACTGTTGCTGACAGAATATCCTGCACAAAAAATCACAAGGTCAAGTGACACAGTTTATTAAACAATTTTTTCATATGTACAATTTTTGCAAACTTGTGTTGATAGTAGGGGTGTACTGATGCAGATATCGATGAATCGTTAGTGGGCGAGTTAGGGCAATGGCAATTAATCGTAGTCGGCGATTATTATGCCGATTAATCCGGAGGGTTTTTAAGTAAAATTTAAAGCAGAATTTTGAAGGTAGGAGCTAAGTGATAGTAAAAAAAACACTTACATACCCACTTCACCTGGGCTGTGGGCCATGCAAAGATTACATATACATAACCAGACAAAGAAATATAAACTCATATCGTTGATAAAACTAACAATCTAGTTCCAACTTTCTCAGTTATGCGAAGATGAATCAAAAATTAAGATTATCAAAGCATTAACTGTTGATTTTTAAATAATAATCGTAACATGAACCATTATTTTAAATAATTGGTAATCGGTTTTACTGATCAGTACACCTCTAGTTGGTAGTTTTACATCTTTTTCAATAAGAATGAAGTTTTCCAGGCAAGAGCTGAGGTACAGGGATTACATTACATAAGATAGTAGAGGAAGGAAGATTGGGATGGTATGGACACGTAATTAGGATTTAAAAGGAAAGAATACCAACGAGAATGATGGAGATAAATTTAGGAAAAATACTGCAAAGGATACCAAGAAAGTGATGGGAGGAGCTGATAACAGAAAGTGTGCAAGTGAGAGAAGAAATTTTTCTAAACTGACCTGGCCACAGGTTGGAAACAGTTGATGATGATAGTAGTTTCTCATCTTTTTCAAATATTTAGGATATGTTGAAAATTTAAATACATATTTTAGAAACATAAATATGTTTACCCAAAACATCCTTTGGCTTAGTAAAAGAAAAACTGGCAAGCTCACTATTCTTCAATGGTTTTAAGAAAGATCGGCCAACAAGCCATAGAAAAAGTTTTAGGGCTTGTTCTTAATTTAAAAAAATAACAATCATATTCAAAGCCAAGATATAAATCTACAAAGTTTTTTTATGTTAAAATATTTTCTTCCATAAATGAGCATGGCTGGCAATTATTATAAAATAAAGTGTAAAGTGTGAATTGTGTTCTTCTTTTCATTGTAAAGGCCATATTGTGTTTGTCCCCCCTTTTATATGTTACTATCCACTTTTCCTATACCTTCTTCCAAATATAATAAAATTATTATAAAATGTAATAACAACCATGGTCAGCTTATCTTTGCTCCCATCTTTAGTCCAATCTCATAAAATTTCTGGTGGTCACAAACTCATATCGCAATCAAGAGAATGGATTGGCTGTAACAGGGAGATTTAAGTTCAAATTTCGACCAGGTGGACTGAGGGTGGTTACAGACATGTGATTTTACTACTGTGGATCTCCCATCCCTTTTACATGCTCTTGCGGGTGCATTTCCTATAGGATACCCTGCCTCTTAGAATAATGTGTTACTTTGGTGCTGAATGTACTAAAAGAAAGACAAATCCTTCACCTGTGACAAGTGACAAGGAGTTAAGATATCCTCCCTCTAAAAATATCAATAAAGAACATTCAAACGTAAAAGAGGTGGTTGAAGAAGTGAATGAAGGGAAACTGGGAAGGGTTGAAAAGAAATACAGGACCAAATAGGGTAAGAATGGAGGGAGACCGAGAAGGAAGAAATTAGGCGGATCAAGGACAGGTTGTAAGCGAATATTAAGGGAAATAAAGGAAAGCTGACCCGAGAGAAGGCAGAGGAAAAAATTGAATAAATTATAGATAGGACGAGGGGATTATTCAAGAAAAGATAAAGGAAATGACTGAAGGGAGGGAAAATGTTAAGATTAAAGGATATAATGAAAGGGAAGATGGGTTATGAGGGGGATAGGGGGAGGAGTTATCAATTGTTAGAAGAGGAGGGAATGTTCAAAGAAAGAAAGGAATAGGAGAGAAGGGTTGAAAGAAGGATGGAAGAGGAGGGAATGGTCAAAGGAAGGAAGAGGAGAGAATGGTTGAAAGAAGGATGGAAGAGGAGGGAATGGTCAAAGAAAGGAAGAAAGAGGAGAGAATGGTTGAAAGAAAGGAAGAAAGAGGAGAGAATGGTTGAAAGAAAGATGGAAGAGGAGGGAATGGTCAAAGGAAGGAAGAGGAAAGAATGGTTGAAAGAAGGATGGAAGAGGAGGGAATGGTCAAAGAAAGGAAAGAAGAGGAGAGAATGGTTGAAAGAAGGATGGACGAGGAGGGAAGATAAGAAAGGATGTAAGATAAGAAGTAAAGAATGGAAGAGAAGTCAACTACGACATACCAGTTGCTGTTCCAGACAAGAGGTGAACAAGTCCACCTCAGCAGGACTGGGATGTTTCTCTCCAGCCATCTCCAGAGGGCAGTAGCGTAGCACTACCCCATTCGACTCCAGCTCGCAGATGACCACAGGCACATGGGGAGCATCCCTTTGGAGGATCTGACCCAGCTACAACAAAATAAATACATAAGACAAAAAAAGTAGACTTGTGTCCCACTCTAATAAAATTGTTCAAGTTGCTTGTAAATCAAGTAAGTAAAGTTTCTGGCACAACATACTGATACTAAACAATAAACATTGGAAGAAGGATTGACTCTCACAGCTTAAACATAACGAAGAAGTAACAAGAAAGGTGGATATAAAAGGCATGAAAACAATATGGCTTTTACAACGAAAAGAAGAACACAATATGGCTTTTACAATGAAAAGAAGAACACAATATGGCTTTTACAACGAAAAGAAGAACACAATATGGCTTTTACAACGAAAAGAAGAACACAATATGGCTTTTACAATGAAAAGAAGAACACAATTTACATTTTACAATGCTGCCATCACCTCTTGATGAAAATAGATTGTTACCGTCAAATCTCTCAACCTAGGTTTCATTCTAATCAGAACTCATCAGGAGAGAGTGTGAGACGTGCAACACAACTTCCCAAAAGAGGAATCCCAAATCAACAAAAGGGAGAAAAAGGGGATTGTCAAAGGATGATAGGACACCTATATTGGAACATGTACTGTTTTAGCACCATGCCTTACTACCCATTCGGTTTACTAACTATACCCATGGTTTTAGGGATGAGGAAGGTTATATTTATAGGAGTTTTATCAGCATTTGTGAGGAGGGAGAGAGGAAAACTATTTTTTTTAAACACCCAAAGTGCACCCAACCGAGATTTGAACCTTGATCTCCCCGTCGCTAGCAGTCTAGTCTACTACAAGAGTAGCACCTTAGACCATGTGGCCACCAAAGCGGGTATTCTAATGTTATCCTTCCAGCTTTGTCTAGGTCTTCCCATGGTCTCTTCCCATTGGGTTTCTTAGTCGATACCATTAACTTGGCATTAAAAAATAAATACTCCTTTTGAAACAAGTTCAGAATAAGATAGCACCACTTCAAGCCATAATGGAGCCATTGATATACTGTATGAAAATAAAATTAATCTTTGTCACAACTTGCTATTAATATAATGTTGTATATAAATGGTTGTGTATCCAGAAGCAACGCTATCATATTCTGAACTTTGTCCCTCATTTTTTAATGAGTACTAATTTGATTTGTATTAGCCTTCAGCATAAAATATCATCACTTTTCAAGAAAAAGAACACTGTGTTTCCCCGAAAAATAATCTCACCTTTTGCATGCCTATAGTGATCGAGTCCAAACATAATGGTTATTATTATACGTCCATTACTGTTTCCAGCCCGTGGTCTGGGTCAATTTTTATTCAAGTTATATATTTTCCACTATTGGCTTGCTAGGCCTGTCGTAGCTTCATATGTCTTATAATATAACTTAAGGTTAGGACATACACAGCATCCAGTCACCAACCATTAATTTATCACTGTGAAAGGGAAAACCCACATTTTACCAACGATACTTGTTCGGCCATGCCAAAAATTGGACCCGGGACCCTTATCTCAATAGAAAGATACGCTACCGACTGTGCAAAGGTGCTGGACGTCCTTTGTAGGTACTATTTATCTTATATTTTATAATAAAGGAAATTGATAAAACTAAAGAAAAAGGAAAAATAAACTATTAAGAGTAAATTTGATGAAGAAAGCCCACCTAGGGAAAGAGGAAAAATGTGGGAAGAGTCCAATGAGGTGACCTGGTGGTCTAGGGGTAAAGTGTCAGACTTCTATGCTGGCAGCCGGGGTTCAATCCTCGGTCCCGGCAAAGATTTATCTGATTACCAAACCCTTCCTTCAACTCTGACAAGATATCTTGTGAATGTGAGGAATGCCAGGCCTCCACCCTGGTTCGGATTCCACGTTAAACTGTAGGTCATTCATTTCATCTCACAATCATCCTACCATTACACATTGGCGTAAGTGCGTATAACCCGAACGGGTAGTAAGACGCGGTGATGATGATAATGATAATAATGATAATAATAGTAATAATAATAATAATAGTAATAATAATAATAATAATAGTAATAGTCCAATGCACAAAGGTGACATCTTCTTCCTTTCTTCTGTCTTCTATAGTAGAAGTAGTCACACACACATTTTAACACACTACTATAGAAGACAGAAAAAAGGAAGAAGATGTCACCTTCGTGCATTGGATTCTTCATACATTTTTCCTCTTTCCCTGGTTGGGCTTTCTTCATCAAATTTACTGTTAATAGTTTATTTTTCCTGTTTCTTTAGTTTTATCAATTTCCTTTATTATAAAATTATCTAGCCATTGGGCCACCTCATTTTTAAACATATTTATCTTATATGTGTCCCTATTTATGTGTCATATGATTCTTAACCAATTCCAGATTTATCACTTTTGTTTATATGGTTTCCAGCTTTAGGAAGTTGATGCATTTTTTTAAATTCCCTCCAGAAATGTTTAAATAGCGGAAAATCTTCAAGTCGAGGAATTAGTAAATAAAGATTTTATTCATAAGACAACTAACTTAATGGCCAGCGGCGATGAATTAAGGTGTGAACTGTGTTCAATCCATTGCAAGGCCAAATTGTGACTTTGTTGTTGTTGTTCCCATCCCTTTTAATGGTACCTTCTTCTATTCATAATAATGTTTATTTAAAATAAATTCCATTAGATTATTAAAAAAACACCAATTGATGAGTTATTAGAATAAATGGAAAATTATTAAAATAAGGAAAAATAAATAGATTAGAAATGAACAGTAAAAAATGCTAGGTATGAGATTAAATAATTAGTGTAGTAAAACGTGAAAAAATGGCTAAGGTTATGGTGAATGAAGCATTTTCTTAAAAATTCACTGATAATTTTGTGTAGAGAATCCACAAATTATAAAGTAAAGAGATGATATTATACCCAAGAGTTGAGCTTGTCAAAGTAGGCGGATACTCGAGACACATTTTCTCCTTCGCTGCTCTCAGGCACAAACTGGAAAACAACTGTGCACGCGACAGACTCCAACAAAACCTGCAACAAGAACAAAGTTGGGAATTAGAACCACATCAATTAGAGGGTTGTTGTTTTTTTGGTGACAATAATGTTGGTAAAATTATTGTTAGGAAATATGTACTTGAGTCATTTTCACACAATTGTTTTAACTCTTCCACATCTTTCCTGAGAGGTGGGTGTTAGGAGAGAGTAATGAGTAATATTCACAGACAACCAAGGCACAGTTCCACTCTGAGACAGCAAGTAAACAAACATTCCTAAACAAACAAGTGAAGGACAAACACATGATTGTTTGAACACCAGTGCAATATTGAAAATAGGCGTGACCATGTATAGTCAGTATCACAGCGAAGTATGTCACAACAAATTTTTGTATTTTTTTAAATACTTTTAAATTTCCGGTCTTCAAAACGCAGGCCAGACCCAGAAAACGCCATATAGAGACAGGAAGCGTTTAACACTCACAACAATCGTCATTTAACACTGCCGAGATGAAATGTTGACTGGCCGTTACTGACTTGACGTTAACATGTGCTAAGGACTGTACCATGGGGTCCTTCAACACTGTGTCAGGAGTTTATTGGTATTTGAATACTGCTTGCATAGCTTAAAGTATCATTTATAAATAAAATGAGGGATAATTTTAGTTATAATAATTTTCTAATGTTATTTTAAAACAAGTTTAATAAAACACAATGGAGGAACTATTTAGTGAAGGGATACCATTGAAGTACATTCAGTAGCAAATCGGAGCATGGACTTCCATGTAGCTTTGTTTACATCAGGTCTCAGCTTAGGGTGAATCAATAATAGTCTTGCAGCTTAAAATTGTAAACATAATCAAAATTGGGGGAAGAGGTTTAGATCCCAGCTGTAAACACTGACTTGTTATTTCCTTTTATTATTTTGAAAGCTATTATCTTAGTTAGCATACAAGTATTACATTATTTGTAAGGTTGATTTATTACAAGTTTTACTGTCGCATCCAGGGTGATAAGAGTGAAAAGTAACTAAATGAAGGATATTATATTATATTTGGAAGAAGGTATAGGAAAGTTGGATAGAAACATATAAAAGAGGGGGACAAACACAATATGGCCTTTATAATGAATAAGAAGAACACAGTTCACACTTTACACTGCTGCCAATGGACAAGGAGGTAATGGTTGCCTCTTAAAGAAAATTGATTGTCACTGCCCAATCCCCCGACCTAGTTTTCATTCTATCGGAACTCATCAGGGAGGAGTGTGAAACGCGCGACACAACTTCCTAAAAGAGAAATAAAAAAAAACAAAAGGGAAGAAAAAGGAAAATGGTAAAGAAAGATAGAACACATAGATTAGGAACATGTAAAAGGTATAAACATAAAGGACAAACACAGGAAAAGGACATTGGATGCGAATATATAATGATATAACTCAAGGATATGTAGATTAACATGCTTGCTACCCATATCTGTGAGCACACGTAATAAACGTAAGGCTTGCCTAGTCTGGTTTACCGGTGAATGAAAGGTTGGGATGGAATCACGTCTCGGCGTACTATGGGTGATTTTTATAAGTGGTTTTTCCCTCTTTCCAAACAAATTCAGGTACATTTTAGGGCTCCGGGAATACTCGGATTTTGTGCTTTGAGCAGACCTTTAAATTTATATGAGAGCTTGGGTTTGAAAGATTTATGAGAACACCATTTCAATCTCCTTGCAAAATATTCTTTAATTTGGCTTGCATTCCATGTCTGGTGATGAATGACTAATTGTTTAATCCTCGCTCTACTTGTTGGGATATAGTTTATCCCCTAATAAAATAACTTCTCTGTCTCAAGAGGTCAGCAACAAGTGAACAACTGCACTCCAGATGGACAGGGAACAAGTTTTTTTAATATGGCTATGATTTTGTTTATCTGGGCGGAATGGTCTGTAAAAATGAAAAGATGGATGATAAAATCGACAGGCAGGTGAATGCATATCAGAAGGTAAATGGATGTATGTGGAAGATCGCAAAGAATGAAGTAATATTGAAAGAGGCAAAGATGGCAGTAAACAAATGTTTTTTGACGCAAACTCTTTTTTATGGATGTGAAATGTGGGTTTGTCAGGAGAAACACAAGAGAAAGGCGAATGAGGTTGGAATAAGATATCTAAGAAATGTATGCGGAAAAACCCGTATGAACATAGTAAGTAATGAAAGGGTGCTGAAGGAATGTGGGTTGAAAGGGAATCCAATAGTTGAATGTGAAAGAAGTGTGTTACGTTTGTTTGGGCAGGTTGAGAGCATGAGTGTGGATCAAGTGACAAAGCAAATGGATGAATAAATATTATGTGGATCAAAAGGAAGGGGTTAGGCTATGTAAGAAGTGGTTAAATGTTGTAGATGAATGTGTGAAAAAGAGAAACACAAAGAGTTTTATGACTAAAGGAGAATGTATGGATGTTGTTGAAGCAAAAGGTAATTAAGTATGTAGACGTTTTTTGAGTTTTATGCAAAGTCTTTTTTGCCTGCAGCTACCCTGTTAGGGTTTATATGTATGCATGCATGCATGGGTGGACGTATTCTGTGAAAACTAAAATTTAATCTTGACAATGATACAACAAAGTGCAATGCATTAACTATGAAAACCTTTATCACATATTGTATGTTTGAGAACCATGAAAAGAGTGATTTATTTAGATGAATTTACTTACAGCTGTGCTAACAGGTTTTGTCACCACCTCGTTGACAGTGAAGGTACCAGCCTCTCCTCCTGGCTGCTGGCTCTGGAAAACATCACGCACAACTTAACATTCAAATAGTATTGAGCAAGTAAAATGTGTTTTTAGCCAAAAAATTTTATAACATTAATTAAACAGTAAAAGAACATGAAAATAGGCTGAGAAAGTTTAAACAAAATAAAGAAAAAAGGTGACAATACCAGCTTCAGTGGTCGAATAGTTTAGGAAGTAAATATCACAATAGACTTAGTCATAGTATATTATAGGATTAAATTCTAAATACACTGTGATAGTAATTGAAAAATTAATGACTCAATGTAATGTTTCTAAGGAAAGATTAAAAACCAAGCATCCAAGAAAATATGTTTTGATGTGAAGATTTAGCAATATTAAAAAATAATAACTGCATTAACCCAACTGGAGTGAAGCTATTCACCGAGTGCTGGCCTCTTACCAGAGAGTGAAATTAAGAGTATTAATGATTTTTACCATGCATATAGTACATTTTTGCATTAATGTGTACTTGATACCAACATCCACTGAGATATTTGTGTTCTAAAATCTCTATTGAAAGATACTTTTCTATATATTCTTTTATCTAAGCCTCATACTCTCTTTCTTTCATCAACAAAACTAGTATAGTCAGTTGCCGACCTTGAACATTCAATGGTCATCTTATGTACAATACCCTCTCTGTTGGGTTCTTATCCCCCTTCCTCCCCTTCTTTCCCCCACCAAACCCCTTAAGCTTGATTGGAACAAAACTTAGCCAAACAAGTAAAGAGAAGCGTAAACATTTAGTCATTCATTACCAAACACAATGCAAGTTAAAGAAAGAACTTCTTGCAAGGTGCTCAAAATTATGTGCTCATAAATCTTTCCAATTAAAGATCGGGTATCTTTTTAAAGCTTGGCTCAAAATCAGAGTATGCAATGCCCTAGTATATATATATATGTGTGTGTAAATCAACTGAGTAGAGGCGGAATAGAAAAAAAAAAGTTCAAAATAGTGATTATAAGACAAATAAATAAATGGTATGTGCACCCCCTGCAGAGATTTTCTCCAAATTTTATATTATAAAGGACATTTGCTAAAAACTTGTAATATTTGTGAAATGAAATAATAGGTCTATACATTGTTGTACTAACATTACACCAAAGATCATAAATGAAACAAAATGTACTGTCACTTACTCTGTGGCATTAGGAACCAGGAACACTGTTACAAACACATTAAGAAAAGAGAAACATCTTTGTCCACCAAAGGGCATAAGAATCAAATTCATTTTCAAAGACTAAATTAAAAAGTATATATATTTGCTTGTAGCTCAGAAATTACTGGTTTTATAAAAATATATTTAAAATAAAAGATTTTTTATCTTTAATAGTACTACAACTTTACATGATAAATTATTTCATATTTCAAATAGTTGCAGAGAAATTATGAAAATGGGAAAATTTTCCCCATGTAAAGTACCCTCAAAGCCATTTTCATGAGAACATGAAAATCGCCATCTTGCTTTTAGTAATAAACAGTGTCTGGATATAAAATTTAATCAAAATTGTTTGAGATAATTTCAAGAAAGTAGTTTTTTCTTCTCTTTTTGCCCATCAGTACACTATCGTATTTGACCGCATAATGGCCGCCACTACATAATGGTCGCACCCTGTTTTTCAGTCCAAAAGTTTTTCTAAATGTTTTCATCGAATAATGGTCACACCCTGTTTGTTTTTCAGTCTTGGTTTATAAAATTTCCCAATAAATTTTTACTCTAAAAGAAAGTGTTAATGTTGTCAAATTTTACCTCTGTTACTGTCATAATTTCAGGTTATATTATATTTGAGACCATTTATGTTTCATGTTGAACACCTCAAAAATGTAGTCGTATTATATTTGGGCCAATCCTGTAATAATTTTTTACTAAACTGTCTTTGGTACAAGTTTAGGGTGCAAAATGTAATGTGAAGTACGACTTGGGTACAAAATGTAATCTTGTGTCGGAAGATACAGCGTCGCTATCGCTGGTTCCATTATCTGGCATTCTGTACTTAGCACCACTCATATCAGATGAGATGTGTTTCCTTAGTTATACTGCCACACCATCTTCAGATTCATCGAATGCATTTGAAATTCACGTTTTTTTTTTTTTTAAACTTTTGATGACTGTTTGATGTGGTCTCCGGCCCCAACTCTTAATTACCCACGCACATAACAGTTACAGGGATGGGCGTTTAATATTAATGATTCCTGCTCATTATCAAATCATTGTAAAAATGGCACAAGTGGTTTTTAAAAGGTTTGTTAACACATACCTCCAGTGGCTACAAAATAGACGTAAGGGCACCGGGCATGACTACTTATTGAGTCTTATCACTTAGTGTACTAGGTTGGCCGCGGAAACTATCTAAGACGAGCAGAGCCAGCTGTTTCAGTAATGCACTCAGTCTTTGGTTGTACCCGTACATGTATTTCATGGGGAATTTTATTCAATTAGGCATTGTATTTCTCCTGAAAATGATGTAAGCCGATAACTTCCTTCCATCAGCTGTAACGGAATATATTATGAAGCAACGTAATTTCTCACTACCAGTAGTTTTCATAGAAACCCTCGATGATGCTTTCATTGCAATCGTGCTGTTGCAAAGCATAAAAATAAACACTGGAGCCTGATCCGCATTACCGATTTGATAAATTAAGTATGAAGTTTCCTGGTGCATCCGCAAGACAAATCGGCAAAAGTATACAATCTTTTCAGTGTGATCAGCTGGCAACTTATGGCATATTGTGGTTCTTATTCGCACCGAGAAGTTGTGTTGACGCATAAATCCTATAGCCCGACCATGACTCGCCTCAAACTGAGTTTGCATAATAATACTGTGTTTGCGCGCTACCTCACGAGACTTCATTTGCAACATTTCATACGATACACTGCAGGCATTGTTACACATTTCTTTGACGTACACAAACAATTCCTCATCAATTACTGGGATTTTCCAGTTTTAGGCCCTCTAAACGCAAGTCTGGGATGTTTTTCAGCTTGTTCCGCCAGTCTTGCACTAGCTTTTCACTCACTGAAAACTCTCTTTCGGCAGCACAGCTAACACAATCACTTTCAGTTTGAAACCTGGAGAGTAGTTTTTATATTTACCACGCACAATGGGGGGGGATGCTTCTCACGGCAATGTGTCCCAAGCAGACGTTCACTAGTTTAGCTTGTGTGAGAACATTTGAATGATTTCAACTGCCTGCCCACTTCTCTCTACAAACCAAACGGCTCTGCTAGGCACATGAAAAGATTACCAGTTGTTTTGATCTTGAGCTTTATTATACTTGCCACACTGTTCAAGCCAGAGTGGCTGCACTCAATGAAGGGAGCAAGGGGGAAATTTGTCTTCATTTTAACCTTGAGTTGACTAGACTTATCCGCTTGTAGTAACTCTCAATTTATAGACGAGCCCGCTGGATCAGGCCCAGCGTGCTACAAAATATACCTTGGAATCTGATGTTTTTCTATGTAAGACTTTAGGCAGCACATATAATACAGGAACAGTTTTTAAGAGGGTAATTTAAGGAGAAAAATATTGCATTATATTTGGGCCAATCCAATATTAGGTAAAAAAAAAATAGTTTTTTTTTTAAATCTTTACATAGTGGTCACACACTATCCCCCCCCCCCTCCCCCAATAATTACGCATAGAAAATGCAACGATTAACCGGTGAACTTTAAATTTGGGGTTATATCATATTTGGAAGAAGGTATAGGAAAGGTGGATAGAAACATATAAAAGGGGGACAAACACAATATGGGCTGTTTTTGTTTGTCCCTCTTTTATGTGTTTCTATCCACCTTTCTCATACCTTTTTCCAAATATAATACAATTACCTCGTAAAGCGAAAAGAGGTTTTCCTTATTGAGTTAAATTTAGGGTTAGAAATCCAATTCCAAAACCCCTTTGGGGGACCTTATGAAAACCCCAGATACAAAGTTTTAGCCCATCAGTAAAATAGTTTTGGCTCTAGCCGGAGGTACAGATGGCATTGCGGAAACCACTTTTTCTGTTTTAGGGGTTCATGAAACGTCAACATTTATGAAAATCTCGAGTTTGATTTTTTTGATGATTACAATACTTTCTCTCCGAGGTGTCGAGAGAAAGTAAAAAAGCAAAATGAAGTAAAAAACAATATGATTGGATTAGAATAAGAAGTGAAGTATGTTCAGTATAACCCCATCATTTTCTGTAGTGGCTGGTCTATTAGAGAGGAGACAATTAATAGCAATAAATGTATAGGATAATATAGAAAGAATGAGGGTATGAATTTCATCTGTAAAATTGGTTGATTATTTCAAGAATCAGAATTAATAAACCATAGAAATAATAATTTTTATACCCGCTTCAGTGGCCACATGGTCTTATCCGCTACTCCTAGACTGCCGATGACAGGGAACTTGAGCTTCAAATCTCGGTCAGGTGTAGTGAGGGTGGTATTTCCATGTTTTTCTACTCTTCCTCCAAGCAAATGCGAATACACTTAATTTAAATATAACCTTCCTAATCTTTAAAATAATTAGCGTAATTAGTACACAGGCATATAGCCTGGACAGGTGGTAGAACGTGGTACTAAAAAATAGAATATTGATACAAGTATAGAGCACTTCCTATTTTACAAGATACATGGCGTGCAAGTATAATTATTGAAGTCCAACCTGACCTAAATTCTTCTCAATATACTTGTAGAATAAATCGAAATATTGCTGTTGTAGTTCAACGTGGTTTTTATCATATTTGCATTAGTAGAATGAGTGCGAGTATATTTAAAGTCCAATCATTAAATCATAGATCTACTGATATAAGAAATACATTACCAACAATCTCAAACAGGGATACTTAGAGAGTCTCTTCCAAATAATCTCACTTGACTCGAAGGCTTGACGAATCTTTGATTGCACCCCATCTCTTCCTAAAGCCTGCAATAACAAAATCATCCCAAATGCTAGAAAAGCAGAACAGAACCATTAACCAAGTAACATGTTGAATAAAATTAAAATGTTATCTTTACTATGCACTTTGGATATAACATTATGGCTAGAACAATTTTTTTTTGTCTGATGACGAGGAGTGGAAAGTTTATGGTGTATGATGCACACCTAACCGCTACCACAATAATGACCTGTAAGAATGTTTAGTACCGGTGAGTCCAAACAGATGCCTGGACTTACATGGGATGAAGTGTTTTATTAAAATATATGAAAGTCCATTAATATGACCAGCATCCTACTAAAACATTGATTTATGAAAAGTTGGGTTTTGAGATTACTCAGATTTTTGTTCTAAGCCTGAGCTTTTAAAAGAAGCTCAAACCCAAGAGATATATAATCTACAAATATTATCTTGTATAAGAATATTTCTGTACTGTATTGTGTGAATGGCGGGGGATGACTCTTTGTTTACCCTTCTGTCTACATGTCTGAATGTTGTTTGTAAAATGAGCTGTTGGGGGGAAAAGAGGAAATGGAAGGGAAACCCCAATAAAGAGGTTAGTTGTGTGTAACATTTGGTCATTATAATGTTGTCAAGGTGAGCAATTTAATTTATCAAAGTTGGCATGGAGCAACTTTTTTTTTTCCTTACCAATGAAACTTCTGAATCTTGATATATTTTGAGTTTATTCATTATTTATATGCATGTTTATTGAACTAATTTTTTCTATTGTATCGATTAAAAAATATACACACATATAATTTAGCTTAAGGTTTGATCAGAATTTCATAGTATTTCATTATAAAATATTCAATCCGGTATCAAAACATTTTCATTGTGAAATATTAGATTTGAAGTTTTAACTCTTGGATTCGTGTAGGCTTAAAATCTAGTTCTTATTTTCATTATCAAGGTTTAATATTAGCCTACATGTTAGATGTCACTTATCAGATACTTTAGAAATACATAGTGGATTGAAACAAGGAGATGAACATTCCTCATTACTTTTAAATCTAGCCTTAGAGTATGCTATTAGGGTAATGCAAGAGAGTGGGGAAGGGTTGACATTAATTGGTATAATGAAGCTATTTGGGTACGCAGATGAGTCATCTTTGTTGGGCATTAATAAAGAAGCTGTTGAAAGAAATGCAATAATTTTACTAGAGCTTAGTAAGGAAATAGGTTTAGAAAAGAACGCTGAAAAGACTAAGAATATGACCACACAGATAAAACAGATTGGAGACGATAATTTAGAGATCACCGCGAACAACATATCATTTGATAGGGTTAATGAGTTTAAATATTTAAGAACAATGAATTTAACTAGCACTAACAATATTAGATTGGAAATAACGAAAATAATACATTCAGGAAATGGTGAGCTAATACTTGGTCAGTAAGTTGTTGACAAATCGCTTACTGTCCAGGATTGTAAGACTCAGAATATATAGTAACAATAATTTTACCAGTTGTTCTTTCTGGGTGAAACCTTGTCTCTTACCTTACACGACGAAAACCAATTTTGGGCGTTCGAAAACAAGGTGCTTAGGAAGATATAAGGTTCAAAAAGGGATGAGGCTAATGCAGAATGGGGGAGGTTACATAATGAGGAGTTACAAGCCCTGTACTCTGTACAAAATACTTTTTAGGATAATCAAATCTCATAAATTGCGTAGGGCAAGACATAGAGTGCAAATGGGAGATTCTAGAACCTTGTTCAGGGTACTGACTGGTAAACCCAATGGAAAGACCTAGATGCAAATGGGAGGTTAACATTAGAATGGTGTGAATCTGAAAGGATAGGGTGTGATGAAGAGGGCTGGATAGCTCGAGGTAGGGAGAGATGGCGTACTTTTGTAAGTGTGGTAATGATCTTTTGAGTTCCTAATGCCATAAAGTAAGTTAGGAAAAATATTTATAAAGCTAATTAATTGGTAGAGAGAGAGATTTTAACTATTCAAAATTTGTAAAAAATTAAAATTACTGTGGTTAAAACAACTTCCTAGCTTTGGGACATATAATAGTGTCTTAGTACATAAAGTTTTGGTGAAATTTTATGTCAAATTTCAACATAATTCAGGACTAAATAGAAAATTTCCACCAAACAAACCAATTTAATTAATTTATCTGATAACAATATTTTCCTAATCAACCAGAATTGTTTGTTGGTTAAACATGGTTGTCTCTCTAATCTAGTGAATAAATGTTTCAAGTTCTTAAAAAGTTAAGTGTCTAACTTGGAATAAAAACTTATCACACATGCAATTATATAGTTAGAAAAGTAATAAAAGTAAATTCTAAAATAAAGCTTAATAAGATTATTCTATAAACTACTCTTCAATTAGGAACAAGACCCATCTAGGTGAAATGGCAAAAAAAAAAGTTTTATGAAAATTAATTTGTGGCAGTAAAAACCAATTTGTGCTTTATATTATAAGTTTAGCTTAAAAAGGATATCATTACCTGCAGAGCTGCCCAAAGGGGCAGGCAGCTCATCTTGCGGATGAAATGATCTGATGTGAGTCCGGCGACAAGTGGCAAAGTACTTTCCCGGGCAACACCTACTGAGCGAGGAGGCCTGGGTGTGGAGGTGTCAAACAATCGGTATAATGTCTGAATATCAGTTAATGTAAATATGGAGATTTATTAAAACTATACAAGCTATAAGGTACTAAGACACTACATGAGCTAAAAGCGTGCGCTGTGCGGCCAAAGAAACGAGAAAATATTAAAGGCACTGTTGGCATGGAAGGTCCTACGTAGAGGCGAACCAATGCAAAGAGTGACACAATCGAATTCCAGGCAGTTGACACAATAACATATTTTGACATGTTCATGCGAATTGCGTTCAGCTTACTTCACATTTGTTGCTCCAAGCATTCAAACAAAGGTAGTAAAACTTCTGTGCTAAGCGTTCACAGGCATTTTTTATTGTATGTATCTTGGTTGGGTCTACTTGCATCTAGTTTGGTGATTATGTCAGAAGTAAAATAATGTTGAACACATTTAAGTATTCAACAAATCAAAAACATTAATAAATGTAATATTTTAACATGGTGTCTATTAAACTTGACCAATGAAAATCTAGACATTTTCCCTGATTTCCCCTGACCATTTCCTAAAATTCCCCGACTCAAAAGTATGTCCACACCCTTCTGTCCCNTTTGTTATCTCTTTTTATGAATAAAAATAAGTTTTAAGAGCTAAATAAGGTTTTTTTAATTTGTATTAACTAGGGGTCTACGAGCTTGGGTATTTTCATTCAAGTCGAGTATTTCTAAAAGCTCATGAGTTTGAGTATAGGCCTATTCATAATTTTAAAATGTTAAAAGGTTTATTAAAACACATGTTCTTAAAATATGAATGACACTCATTTTTATAAATAGTAAATACTTTTGAAAAAAAAAGGTTAGATTATAGAAATATCAGTTTTTAAATTAGAAATAACACTTAAAAAACACAATTTAAAAATAAAAATAATAATTAAAATTGTTTATCATTCATGTCTTTAAGGACATTAAAATTACACTAACAATTACACCACAAAGTTAATAAAATTAATAATTGCATGATGGCTTGGAAATGTAAAGTGTTTCTACACTGTCTTGATTAAAAGTTAATACAATTGACGTTTTAATTAGCTAATATTGCCCCAAAATATGCATCAGTAACTTAATTTACCGTATAAGAAAACGTAAGAATCATAAACAATTAGAAATTTGAAGTGTTTCGTATTTTGTTTAGTATTCCTTAGTGTAATCGTACTTTATCGCGTCTTCTGTTCCATTTCCATTCCTCTAGGCGGAGTTGAACATGCGCATTGTACAGGCTCTCGTTAGACATTATTTTATTGAGAAAAATTTACTTCAATTTAGATTTTAATGCTTATAAAAATTGATGCTCATACTTTAAAATCAAAAATAATATTTCTAACAAACAATATGAAATAATAAGTGCTTTTTTAATATAAATGTGATAAGTTTGGTAAAATATGTCTTGCAATAAATAAGATCAACATTGATTTAAAACAAGTTAACCAACATAATTCAATAACTAAATAGTAACTAAACTAGAGCTGGTTTTGTAGCTAAACATATTAAACAATACATATTAATTAATACGAGAAGTTTGAAAACATTTAACATAATATATTTTTTATATTACATTTTTAAATAACATAAATGATTATTTTAGAAAGGGACCGGGTAAAAATAGTAAAAGAATCATTCAATTATTTAGTAATCTTCTTAGCTATTTTTATTTTCATTGCTTTGTCATGCATGACAATACAAGTAGACAACTTCAATCAATTATAATTCAAAATGGACGACAATATTGAATAAATTTACAGGATAAAAGTGGTTTTAAAGCTCTATTACGTTATTAATGTGGAAATTGAAATTAATTATCATCTCAATTAAATAGACTATGCTTACAAATGTGTTTTGAAAATTGATTATTAAGTATATCAAGCGGAAGCTTGAAAATCAAGAGACTACAAAACTTTTGATTTCGATCTTGAGCTTAAGCGAGATGCTCGACTTGAAGCTCCGAATAAGAGTACTCGCAGAGCCCTTGTATTAACATAGTCGACTAGGAATTAAAAAATTGTAAAATATATTACAGCTACAAACAAAGGACAGTCTGAATAACATTGTAATTTACTGATTTAATGATTATTATAATCCATATTTTGAGTAAAACAACATTTTTCTGGATATTTTTATTTATTTACCAAATTCCCGACCACTTCAAATCCCCGGCTAATTCCAGTTTTTCCTGATTTTCCCAGATGGTAAACATCCTGAGTATTAATTTTATATGCAATATTAACCTCACCATAAAACGTTGGTAGGATATGTAACTACCTGGCGCCCAAATATTATACAGGATGTTGTAGAAGGTTATCTAGTAGAAATGGGTGATAAATCAATGACTGTGATTTTTTTCACCGATACCATTTGATACCCTATATTCCCAGTGACTCAATCTCAAAAGTATCGGTGATTGAAATATCAGTGATCAGAGATACTCCATACTCGCATAAGGTGGCAACAGTTACTCGAGCTACGGAGCTAGTATTGCTTCTTCTAGACACTCGAGTAAATACTCGTGTCGCAGCCCTTGTTATTCTTTTATTTTCTACCTTCTACCAGCTAATTGAGAATCGACCTTATTAGCTGGCATGTTTTACGTGTTTGTTCTATTTAAAACATTTGATCGTGTAGAACTCATTTTTAAAAAAAAAAGTTTCAAATTGCTACTTAAAATGACTAAAGGTTTAAATGTTTCATTCACATGCGTTTTCAATCCAAAATATTTGTTGTTAAGGACAAAATCGAAAAGTTTGCTACGAAAGAAAATTATTTATTATTTTTTTCAGTGATCCTTTCACCAAAATCACAAATAATTAATTAAAATAAGTAACAAAAAAGAAAATATATATAAATAAACCTTAATATTTACTATGCGTTGATGATCCGAATCATCCTATAATCTAATCTAAAGTTTATTTGCTTCTAATATATGTATAGTTCATCTACTATTTAAAATAAAATAACACTACAATAATATAATATTACCCGCCTCGGTGGCGTAGTTGGCTAACGCGCTTGTCGTGTTGAGGTCGACTTCTGAGGACAGGGAGATTGAAGTTCGAATCTCGGTCGGGTGAATGGGGGGTTGTGTTTCCTAAATGGTTTTCCACTCTCCCTCCACGCAAATGTGGGTTCACTTCCTCTAATTAAACCTTCCCAATTCCTAGTCCATTAGAGTAATTAGTACTTAAAGCGTATCACCCTAACGGGTAGAAAGACGCGGTGCTAAATATTAATAAAAATTTAAAAATAATATAATATATGACCTGCATTCCAAACAACATTTTCTAAACCAATCACCACTATATTATGTTCATTTTTAATGTCATATAAATTTTAATTATAGTAAAACAGATCACTAAATAAATTAAACAATTACAAGAGTTTCTCATAGTACGTCAAATACGTTTTAATATTGGTATTCAAGTCTAACATAATGTTTGTTGGACCACTAATTTTGCCCAAATTAGATAACATTTCACTATAAAATATTAATAACATTTTTTGCTTTCTCTTTTTATCAACTGTATGAAACATCTTAAAACGCATACTTTTGTATTGACTGTACATTAGTCCGGCAACATGAAATCCAGATGAAACCTGAAGATTAGGTAGCTGTATGTCGATTGTCAATGTCAGTGCCAACAGGAAGAGTTTATGTTAGGCCTTTAAGTATCTAATTCCATTGCAAGCCGCCAAACACCGGACAGCAGCTAAATACTAGCTTTGACGGTGGTTGGAAAGTGAAAAAATATCGGTCCACCAAGACATTGTGAATACCAGCCACAGTGAAAAATCACTGGTATAAATCACCAATATTTTAAAATCACAGTCACTGTATTCACTGATATCATAAAATCACATTCACTGTATTCACTGATATCGTAAAATCACTGTTTCACCCATCTCTATTATCTAGCCACTGGTTGAAAAGTCGTTTACTAAGGAGCTGTGCCAGTGTCCAATTAATTTATTCAAATTTCATCGTAACAGAGGGAGTTATTTAGTGATGTAATCTAAGAGCTATAAATGAGGAGGGTGATAAGGGTAAATGGGTCCACATCAGCATGGAGAGAGGATGGGAAAACCACAGTGATAAATTCTATCCTGCCAGGAGTTCAAGCTGGAACCGGCACAAAAGATTAAGCGAGGGCCCTCGTCTTTGTAATGGTCAATTTCAGTGGCGGTGAAACCTTATTTGTCTAGGAGACAGTTAGCAAAACAATAGAAGGTTTTCGAGGGGCCTAGGGAGCCTCCCCCGTCAAATGTTTAGAAAGTATTTAAAATGGTCTTTGTCTGAAATTAAAAAAAAAAATTAGAATCTTCTATAAGAAGCGGTCCTTCCCCATAAGCCTTTTGAAATATGAATGTTTCTAGAGGGGGGGCAAGTTTATTCCAGTCGGTTGGGGGGAGAGAAGGTGGTGTTGAAGTTATTTCCACCAGAGAGGGAATGGCCTCAATAATCCCTCTACCCCTTGTTCCTACACTAACTGTTGATTCACACGCTCGCCGAAAATATATAGGAGAACCGAGTATCCGCTCTGCCTAGTAAACGCAGCAGTTCATGCACTCGCGGAAAGTTGAGAATGTCTGTTTACCCATGATGCATTGAGATGACGATTTAAAATCAGCTGATTGCCTCCATTTTTGTTTGTGTTGATAACCTGTAAAACTGATTATGGAAAGAAAAAGGAAAATAGCACTGCTTGCAGCTTTATGCATTGAAGAAGAACAATGTGTGAACACTAGATATTCACTAGTCTTTCTTTCAATCTTTCTTTTAATTCATCGGTTTTTAGAGTCGACATTGTTTACTTTCCGTAACAGATGGCGCGTGGTTGAATGTTGGCGCATGCGCTGATTGGTTCTTTTACGCCGATTTTCAAGGAGAAGCGCGGCCAAAGCTGAAATTATTTCTACAAATGCAGAACTTTGTACGCAGATCGCGCTGATTTCTTGTGATTGGCTTAAGCGGTTGTCACGTGACGCATTTCGGCTCTGCGCTTGTTCTTCGGCGAACGTGTGAATCCACACTTATGCTTGATTTTGTTTTATACTTTTTTTTAAACTTTATTGTCCCTTTTACAAAATAAAAGCAATGTACAGAAATGAATACATAACTTGACTGAACATTGAAATGTTGCCATGTACATGATGAAGTATTTAAATCAAACTTGATTTAGTACCAAACCATCTTTTATGTGCCAAATTTAGTTACAGCAAACAAATAAAAGATTTCATAAAATTTCAAAACACCATGAAATAAAGGACAAGACTAGGCCTCCATTGCACCTGGCCAAGGTTCGAACCTCGGCCTCCTCATAGAAGAAATCCTGTTTTTCGTGAGTTTGATACAATATAATGAATGCCCACTGATACGAGCAAAGAACATTAAATGTATGATTAAAGTGCAAAATAAATCATCATTAATATAATACAATAGTAACAATCATTATTTATAAAACACAAAAGTAGTAGTTTTTTCATCACATCTTAGTACTCGCTAAGGTTAAATGTGTACATTAATTATGCTAATTGAAAAGGGCTAAAGAAGGTTGAACTTTAGAAGAGGAAGTGTTCCAGCCTTTGGGTGGAAGGAAAGTAGAAAGCCATTTAGGGAAAACCTCCCTCAATACACCTGGCTAGGATTTGAACCCCAATCTCCGGCAATCATGTCTAACAAGAGAGTGATGCGTTAGACCATGTGGGCAATGATACAGGTCAGAAATAAGCTGTTTCACATTGGAAATTTTTAAATTAACAAATAAAAATGATGATGTAACTCATCTTGATGAAAAGTGTATATAAAAGAGACTAGATGAGAAAGACATTTGAAAGCAGGGAACAAGAGGTTTATGATATTTTCAATATACGCCTAAGCTATACATTTTGTTGAATAGGAAACTAAATTCAAATTTTATGTAAGTTACTATCCTAGGTGAATTTTATAGATATAAATAACTTTACTTCCATACAAAGTTTATGATTACGACTCACATTACACAACACAACAACCATAATAAGTTCTGTCAAAGGATACAACAACAGGCAAGGCTGGAATACCCAGCCATACACCAATAGGTAGAGTCAAGCTGTCTGCGATTCTTGTCGGCTAAAATTAACAAAACAACAAACATGTGGTTGATAATAAACAAGATATATAATTTTAAAATAAATAGATTGTGGAATGTTTGTTCAGCAATCGGTTTTATTGTTTTAGAGGCATTTAACAGAAGATGGGTTATTATAAGGTGCGTGCGAAGCTACGACGCTTCGGGTTGACTTCAAAATAATATCAACTTTGACTTGAATTCGCAATTATTACGAATCTTCTCTAATAAAAACAATGACAGCTAGAATACTCAATTTGTGTTCAATTATTGACTATATGAGCTGTTATGTACATCCAAAATTAATTGAATTGCATGTTGTAATAGTAGTTGATTTATCATATCAGATTAGAATGGAATATTACAAACAATTGATCAATAAGAAAGATTCTAAGTTATTTTAAAGCATAAAGTTATACAAATATGCACAATATATATAATATTTTTCCATGCATAAAACATTTACAAAAAATATTCAAACCATGATTCAACTACAACAATATTTAATATAATCAAGATATAATTTTGATTATAGCAAGGAAATATCCAAGACATATCAATTTATTAGGGATGGAATCCTTGAATACTTGAGACTTCAATTTTTTTTCAAGTGAAATTTGTTTATCTCTAGTACTGCTTACTGGAATCTAACACCTCAGCTCAGTCGGTAGCGTGCTTGTCTACTGAGTTAAGGGTCCCAGAGTCGATTCCCAGCATGGCCGAAAATGGTGAAATATGGGTTTACCCTTTCACATTGATAAAGTGACGGCTGGGAATTAGATGTTGTGCATGTCCTAGTATTAAGTTAGATTATAAGGCATATGATACTACAACAGGCCTAGCAAGCCAGTAGTGGAGAATATATGGCTTGAATAGAAAACTGACACAAGGCAAAGGCTGGAAACAGTATTGGATGTAAATACTGGTTAATGATGTTTTAGAACCAATTATAATTATAGGATGAGCTTAACAACCAGGCCCCAGACCAGTAATGTTATAATGAATGGATTGTAAGAAATAATGTTAATATTTGGTTGCTATTTGAATTTTATACTAATCCATTCTATTTATATTTCTTATGTAAATATTTTTTTTCTAAGATTTGGACTCAGGATTTGAAGATAAATTGGAGACTCAGATTTGAGATTCAGATTCATAAAATGGTGGATTCAACCCACTTTATAATTTTTAGAGCCTAAGATGGGACATAATCTTTCAGTTGCGACTTCCTATTCAGTCTATTACTTCCTGCAGAAGATGCCAAATGGCAGAGACATAATGAATGTGTTATTGTTTTTACTTTTATTTGTGCTTAATTTCCTACAATTATATAATAATGATATATTTTTAAGTAAGCAAGCTGTTGTTTTCATGATTTATTTTACCTCATAATAGGACAACATTAGATAGAATACTCACCACATTAGGAATCGACACCATGGATAGGGCGGCGAGACTGTGTCCACGGATGTGAAGCCATATGTCATGTGACTTGCACAGCTCCTGCAGGCGAGACAGGTTGTCCACATGACCTGCTATGGTAGTGCCTGGATATCAGAGAAAACATACTGGTTATTTTGTTTGGTGAGAACCCCTCCAGTTTCATTTCAGGGAAGTAACAGGTTTACATTAAACCACGGAAACGGATCTAATGGCGGTCCTAGTTGGCTTATTAAAATTGAATTAAAGTTATTGTTTTATATCAGAGATAGTGTTTCAATTTCAATTGCTAAATAATAGGATTCATTGCCTTCAACCATATTATGAGCGAGTTCTTACGAATTATTCGGTTTCGTCTTGATATCAAGTGTTATCGACCAACATGGAGCGCGAAAATCACAGTTTAAAAACACTTGTAAGTTAATTTATGTTAACTTACATGTACTGTAAATTGACGAAAAATCAACTACTTAATTTTATTTGGATCGGTGTTAATTTTGATTAAGCCTTTACACAACATATCAAGCTAAATATATCTATCCAAAATTAAGCTATAGGAAACATGAAGTATGTAAGTAAAAGTAAATAGGCATGGGTCATTTAATACTCTATTTCTTTCATCCATAACTCAACAATTTTTAAGTACAGTAATGCCCCCATTTCCGCAGTTTACCGCTGCCCAGTTTTATTGATTTTTAATTTAAAAAAATAGTTTATAGGTTTCAAACCATGCGCCAAGCGAGAACCGGCCATACTATCAGCAACACAAACGCAGCTATTATGTAGTAATTTACACCTCCACCTCCTCATCATCATAACAATCATCAGTGATCGTTGCAACAAAAATAATGGAGAATAGTAAGTACACTGTAGTTTATGTTACATGCTTTATCAAATGTTAGCTAGCATATCTTTCTTTGTGTTTTGTGTCATTTTAATATGTCTTTCCAAATTATAAATTAATTTTTGCAACGATTTAAAACAATGTGTAAATGTGTACTAGTGAAGTGTGATAATGTAATAGTTTAAGAAGAAAAGAAGAGGGAAATGTGTTTTGTTATCTTGGCCTAACACAACTCTCCTTTAAGGTTGGCTTCCTGCACTATTAGTTACTTTACATTATTGTAGTGTTGTACACTGTCTTAAGTACTATACATTCCCAAGCCATCAGGCACTAATACATTTTATCTTTATTTAATGTTGATAGTGTTTTACTGTGAATAATTTATCAACTAAACTTTACTGTATTTATGTATGTTACATGAATATCATGCTATAAAAAAGTTCGGTATTATTCGTGGTTCCACGTAACCACGGTAGATCTAGGAATGTATTACCCATGGGCCGCGGATATGGGGCCTCAATGTACCTAATTACTGTCATATACAGTAGCCCCATGGCTTCCATAAGTTGGTCTGGTAGCTTTTCAAAGCCATCAGCTGTCAGTCAGCACCAAAGAAGCCATGGGGCTACTGTATTTTTATCTAGTACTGCTGTTTATAAATATAGTATTGCTGTCTATTTTAATATATACGTATATTTTTTTTAAATGGACAGCAATACTAGCTATAAATATAGCTATAGCTATAAATATATGGCAATAGTAGGTACTTAAAAATTGTTTGATTAAATGGATAAAAGAAAATAAAGTATTAAAATACATAGGCATATTTATTCATAAATATGTTTTATATATATATTAAAATCCACTGACTACAAAGTTATAATCATTTAAAGCTAATATCTAGAATCATTCTATTTTGAAAATGGTGCACAATTCTTAGTTCATTGGTTGATACTAGGTTATTTCGTTTAGTCAAGGCAATCTTTACCAAATCATATTGTATCATCTCGGTCATAAACAGTCGTAATCAGCCACGATACCAAGAAAGCGAAAACACTATGGTCATAAACATTGATACCAGGTCAACCACAAAAACCTGAAATGTTTTCACTGATGTACACTTACACTGAAAGGTAGCAAACTTACCTTGATACATTACACTATGGTGTGGCTTATAAGATAGGACCATTGTGTGCAAGGTATAACCTGGTTTTGGTTGGAAGAACAGTAGAGAAAATTCAAACATATCTATTTGTGGCCAATATAGCTAACATTTCTCTATTTTATTTGTGTTATTGTATTAGTAATGATAACATCTTTTAAAAGTGACAGCTCAAGATAATGTGTTTTTATCTATGAATATATTAAAATTGTTTTAGTAACTAAGTAACTAGCTTCTACTGTTCTTCCTACCAAAATCATACTTTAGAGTTGATGTAATCACAAAAGCAGATACTTTGATTTAAAATAAAATAAAGCTGTTTTACTACAAGTTGTATCCATTATTTTACTACTATTTGAAACTATTTTAAGAAAATTGGCACCATTCTGTTCAAAAAAATCTGGTCCATGAAACCACAGAAGACCAGACATATATAGCATTAGAGAATTACAGTACATATAGGGGGAATCATTAACATTTATTTAATAGTAATATGACAATTTAATTTTAAAAATTGTATAGTGATTAATGAAATCCACATATTCTGTACAAAGCTCACATTTACTATAGATGTATAAGCTTGTATCCAAAATTAAAATATCAATTATTAAATATAAATACTTCCCTCTTACACATAATATTAGACCGGTCTACACAGAATAAACAGCATCTTAAAATGTGGCTATAAGTTCCTGGCTACAGTTCAATTTTCATAGAAAGATCCTTATATGACTGCTAGAAAAATAATGCAGCTATAATAGTGTAATAAAATAGATAGCATAGATTAAGAGTGCAATATCATAGTGTAAGAGTGCAATATCATAGTGTAAGAGTGCAATATCATAATGTAAGAGTGCATACATCATAATGTAAGAGTGAATATAGCAAAGTGTAATAGTGAATATTGCACAGTGTAAGAGTGCAATATTATAGTTTAAGAGTGCATTTAGCATAGTGCATACAGTTAGCATAGTAGAGGTGTGCGAGTACTTTAGGAGCTAGAACGAGGGAAGCCTACCAGCATCAGCTAGCACTATCAAGGGTACTCTGTTGTTAGCCTTGTCTTCTTGTATGAACCTGTCTAGAGCTGCCACGTCCATCTTCTGTTGGGAGCCGAACATCGTGTTGCAAGGAACCGGCCGAACACACACCATGGGTAGGCCCAACTGGAGAAACAACAAAATTGTGTTGATTGAAAGAAATGGGTCCCAGATACATTAGCTTTAGCATGATTATGTGTAGAGTACATCGGCTAGTGTGGCAAGTGGCGTACTCTACCGTCATTATGTGTAGTATACATCGGCTAGTGTGGCAAGTGACGTACTCTACCGTCATTATGTGTAGTATACATCGGCTAGTGTGGCAAGTGACGTACTCTACCGTCATTATGTGTAGAATACATCGGCTAGTGTGGCAAGTGACGTACTCTACCGTCATTATGTGTAGAATACATCGGCTAGTGTGGCAAGTGACGTACTCTACCGTCATTATGTGTAGAATACATCGGCTAGTGTGGCAAGTGACGTACTCTACCGTCATTATGTGTAGAATACATCGGCTAGTGTGGCAAGTGACGTACTCTACCGTCATTATGTGTAGAATACATCGGCTAGTGTGGCAAGTGACGTACTCTACCGTCATTATGTGTAGAATACATCGGCTAGTGTGGCAAGTGACGTACTCTACCGTCATTATGTGTAGAATACATCGGCTAGTGTGGCAAGTGACGTACTCTACCGTCATTATGTGTAGAATACATCGGCTAGTGTGGCAAGTGACGTACTCTACCGTCATTATGTGTAGAATACATCGGCTAGTGTGGCAAGTGACGTACTCTACCGTCATTATGTGTAGAATACATCGGCTAGTGTGGCAAGTGACGTACTCTACCGTCATTATGTGTAGAATACATCGGCTAGTGTGGCAAGTGACGTAATCTACCGTCATTATGTGTAGAATACATCGGCTAGTGTGGCAAGTGACGTAATCTACCGTCATTATGTGTAGAATACATCGGCTAGTGTGGCAAGTGACGTACTCTACCGTCATTATATGTAGAATATATCGGCTAGTGTGGCCGATGAAGTTATTTATATAACAGCTATTGTGGCTAAAAATGCACTCAAGCATGATAATGTATAAATATAAGACAGTAGGAAGGATGGCGCAGTCCAATTTTCATAGGAAAAGCCTTATCTGACAACTAGGAAAGTTATTATTAATATTATTATTATTATTAGCACCACGTCTTACTACTCGTTCAGGTTATACACACTTACGCTAATGTATAATAGTAGGGTGATTGTGAGATGAAATGGAGGACCTACAGTTTAACGTGGAATCCGAACCACGGTGGAGGCCTGGCATTCCCCACATTCACAAGATGTCTTGTCAGAGGTGAAGGAAGGGTTTGGTAATTAGATAAATCTTTGCCGGGACCGAGGATTGAGCCCCGGCCGCCAGCACAGAAGTCTGACACCCTACCCCTAGATCGCCAGGTCACCGAACTAGGAAAGTTATTAGATCTATTTTCATGTATTCATGGGTCAGGGCATTTTATCTGCTAATGTCACTTTTGATAGATATTATCAATACCTAAAATATAACACTGGTAAAATAGTAAAAATTATTACTTTTAACAGCATAAACATATATTTGTATTTTCTAAATGGCCCTACCTTATAAAATTGGACTTCATCTAGCAGTTCAATTTTTTTTTTTAGCAATGTGTCTTACTACCCATTCAGTTGGCAACATATATGTACTAATTATGCTAATGTGATATGTATGAGAAAGGTTAAATTTAGAGAAAGTTCAGTCTATTGTGAGAGCGACACCTTAGACCATTGGACCACCGAAGTAGATTTCAATAAGTTAATAGACTTAAGTTCCTTTTATATAGGGGTGTGTGAGTAAGCCATTTTCACTTAAAGTCAAGTTTGAATGAAAATTAGTTTTTTTCAAGTTTGAGTAATATAGAGCATTATTTGTACAAGAAATAGTTCAAGTTGAATTTTTGTAATAAATCCTTGCATAAACCATATATAAGTACAGTCATATTTCCTTTAAGATTAACTTTTGTTGTAAAAAAAAATTATAAACACACAAACTAGAATTTTTAAACAAATTTAATATAATTGTACAATTTTTTTTAAAGTGGACAAAATGAAATATGGAGAGACTCTATATACTACCAAAAATTTCAAGTACTCAAATTTTGTAAAACTCTTTGAGTCGAGTTCGAGCAGCTATTAAAACTCATACTCAGACTTTAATTTTATAGTACTTGCACCCTCCACCTTTAAACAATCATAACAGCTGCAAATGATTCAATTTCATTTATGATTGTTAAAAGTTGAGGGGCGCGAGTACTCTAAAATTAAAGTCTGAGTATGAGTTTTAATAGCTGCTCGAACTCGACTCAAAGAGTTTTACAAAATTTGAAAAATTCGAGTACTTGGAATTTTTGGTAGTAGCCTATATAGAGTCTCTCCATATTTCATTATGTCTACTTTAAAAAATCGTACAATTATATTAAATTTGTTTAAAAATTCTAGTTATGTGATTATACCCTATTATTTGGATGACTAAGATGAAGTAGTACGTCGTGGACTGTAGCATGATACTGTCACATGTTTAGGCCTGTGCAAGAATGCCATTTGGACTTCAGGATGTTTTTGAGAGATCACGATAAGAAAATTATAAAAATAAATTTAGACTTATTTTTTATTTTTCAGATTTAATTGTATTCATAGCTTCCTATTCACCTGAATAAAAAGTAAAACAATTATTTGTTTATTAAATTCGAAGCTTTGTTAATTTGATTATAAAGGAATCAAAATTTTTGTTTAAAATAAGTTCACTGTAAAGGTATGTGATAAAAATATAGTTGAATTGGGTTGGGAAAAGAGACAAACGTTTTTATTTGGGTGCAGTTGTGAATCTAAACAATAAATTTAAATTTTGTAACCACAAAGAATTTTTAAAAGGAAAATAATTTGTACACTCAAACATTTTACCTTGATTTACATTTTATCATAAGTTTTCCAAATAAAAACTAAATAATATTTTGTCTAAAAAGTGTTGAGTAAGGTAAAATAATAAACCTAGGCCTAATGCAACTATTATAATTGTGTATTTTTAATGAGGCAGTTTTGGCATAAATCTTAATAAATTTTAAAAATACATTTTAAGATTGACTAAAAAGTTCCTAAATAAATATAGTAATTCATGGAATGAATTGTAATAACTACCAACACAATAAAATATCTAATTATTTAAATAAGGAATGGAAGGGTATTACATTTCTATTGCAGGACGGGAGCAAGTCAAAATATCAGAATCAGGAAATTATAAAAAATGGCGCTTTGGAATAATTTTATATTATATATATATAACTAATATGGTAAGACCTGTAAAAGATATAACATTATTAAACATAATATAAATAATAAAATAATATAACATTATAGATAAGGGTGTGAGACTGGCAAAATTTTGAACAAATATTGAATAATACAGATTGAATTATTGTTAATATTAGTATATTTTTGATGGAAATTATTTTTACTAGTTAATTTCTTTTGAAAATGGTGTTTCATATTTAACTATTTGCACAGTACAAAAAATACTAGAAGGCATCATGTTTGATGGCTCTTAAAATGTTTTCTAAGTTTGAACGGCAAAATGTTCTCTACAGTAGCCCCATGGCTTCTTTGGTGCTTCTTTGGTGCTGACTGACAGTTCACAGCTGACAGCTGATGGCTTTGAAAAGTTACCAGACCAAATTATGTATCCCTACGTCGAACCATATGATCTGCAAAAACAGTTGTTTAGCAGCTCTCGCATCTAACAGTCAAACTTTAGGTATATGCCTGAATGTTGACTGTCAGAAGTCAGCTGTGAGCTGTCAGTCAGCACCAAAGAAGCCATGGGGCTACTGTATATTTGAAGCCCCTTAAATGTTACTTAGGTTTATTAAAATGCCCTAAGGCCTAGAAGGTTATCTAGGTTTTAAACTCTAGAATTTTATCTTAGATTAAAACCCGTTATATGTTAAATACACCCTATTTATGGTAAAGTGTTTAATGCCAACCCATTTGGAAATAATAATTATTATTATTATTATTGGCTTAGTAATACAATACTATCAATGAAACGTTTTATCAAACAGTTTTAATGATACTTCCTTAAGGATTATTGTATGGTTGGCATTTTCATTTATCATTGAAGGAAAAATAAAATTAAACTGTTTTGTTTTTTGTTTTGTTGTTGTGGCAACAAGAGATATTATAGTACTGTACATGAAATAATTAATCAAAAAAGTGTTATATTCACACTTGTATCTTACTATAATTGGCCACCAAACAAATAATAAATGTTTTTTATACCTTTGAGAAAGAGCCATACAAAATATTAGCTTCAAAATAAAATATTTTTATTTTGTAGACCATTAATCAACATAACCAAAGACAGTTTGTATGACGTCATCAAACGCCCCTATTTTGGCTGGATCATCAACTTAATTTTTGAAGAGAGTGCAGCATTTTAAAAGATCATGTATGAAAAACTTTTTTATGTGAACTAAACACGCTATTTAAACAAAAAAGAAACACCCAAGTGGTTATTTTCATTATTTCTATTTCAGTCATGTAAAACCGGCTAAAAAAAATAATGGAAAATTAAAAGCAAATTGTTTGTTGTGAAAGTCTTGACTGCCAAAAGTAATAACAACCCAGCATATGGCCTTACATATCACATGGTTTGGTGAATGGATACATGGTTTAAACTGTTGCTAGCTGGTTGTGTAATGTTACAGAGAAGAGAGCACTTGCCTGTCTACAGATGTATTGCACCACGCCTAGTGGGGCAGCCACACTACTGTAGATGACGGGGGGTCGTGCAGAGAGAGCCTCGTAGCCATCCTCCAGATACTTGGGGTACTTGTAGTGTAGCATCATACGGGCTAGTCTCACAATACCCTCCAACACGTCCTCATGGAAGAACGCGGCACAGTCAAAGAACCTGACAAAAAGTCACAAATCACAAATAAATTGTATGTGAAAATCCGCATATTGATACTCTCATGTAAATATGTTTGTTAAGTTGGCTAGACTGGACTGTGCAACGTGTCAGCAAAAGACAGAGATAATTTACGTGGTGGCGGGATCAATCTATATGGCCAGTAAGAATGAGTTTATCCTAAACAAATTAAGGCTTGTATCATTAGCCACCATGAGTAGCCTACAGGAAGGACCTGCTGATTGCCTTCCTGGATGTTGAAAGAGCCTGTGACATTGTTCAGATGTAGTTTATGGAAAGCACTTAAGACGAAAGGCGTGTGGGATGAGACGATAACAAGTGTAAGGAATATGTACAGAGGTGGTGAGTAAGCTGTGAGACAGTGGGAGGGGAACACATAAATAGATCATATTTTTTAAAATTATAAATTGCAGATTATTATTAATATTATATATAAGTATTTATATTTAAAAAAATACACAAAATATATTGGTTTATTAAAATTTAATACTCAAAATTTTTCTTTTAGTATGAAATGACCAAAAATTTGGGCTCACATTACATCTTATCGATAATAAAACACCAAAATCACATTCAATCCATTTTTTTAATAAGCATATGTTGTATTTAGGCCCTACTTTTAATTTTAAATGTGGGAAAACAGTGATTGGGGGCAGCGAGGGGAGTGACATTTTAAGGGTATTTGTATATTTTTTCAAATGTAAATAAGCTATATATTTCTAACCATATTTGATTCTTGAAATAATTATATGTTTAATACACTTTGAAATAATGTAATTATTAATCTAGAAATACTTTTTCTTTACTAAAATTCAAAATCGAGCTAACCATTTCCATTTGGTAGAGAATAACACTCATCAAACATTGTGACCCTGGTCAGGTGCAATGAGCTATGTCTAAAGTGACGAGTGTGACAACACAGCAAGGTTACTCACCTGAAGAGATGACTGAGCCATCGAGTAGTGTCTGATGTGATTCGTGAACTGAAGCGCTGGAGATGTGAGCGCTCCAAACCTCCAGCGTATGCAGCCACACTTTGAGTAACAATTGACAGTCGGGCTATTGGGTCTAATTGAGGCAGAGAGGCACCTCCTGGAGAGATATCGTCATCTGAAGAGTCTTCTCTAGAGTCCTCATACGCAATCAGGTCCTACACCATTTTTTTTGTTAATCTATGTAAACTAGTGAATTAAAAATATATCACTAAATCATAGTTCATTTTGAATATTTCTTCTTACTGAACTATTAAGTTATTAACATTTTTTGTGATGTAACAATCGCTAGGTAAATGTGGAAATTAGAGAAGGGACATTCGAATCCCCGAATCCCTAGACTCCTATGGTGTTCAAGAGATTGGAGATTCTTGCCAAAAAATATCTTGAATCTAAATATGAGGGCCTTGACTAAAACTCCATGCAATTGGTAGAAGGAATAATTAAATAAACTAGTGAAATTGTAAAAACACAAAAATTTGGCTTTGGAGATGCACAGACTTTCTCACCCCTTTACCTAAAAATTGACTAATTTACTTTAAACGTCTAGGTTATGAGAAACAAAATAATATACATTTTTATTGCAACATATTCTTCAAAATAGCATAAATTAAATGATACATATCCTGATACGAAAACCATGTGAAGGGAGGAACATCTCTGTCTACCAAAGAGCATAACAATTAATTTTCGATTTCAAAGTCCTGCATAACAAATTTAAATATTTGCTTATAGCTTAAAAACTATTTGTTTTATTAAAATATATTTCAAATAAAAGATTTATATTTTTAATAGCTATACATTTTTGCAATGATAAGTAATACATTGAAATAACTCTATAATTAAGTGTGCTTAGGATAATTCTAAGGAACATTATAAACAACAGTGAGTACAGAATAAATCTACTTGATTTAAAAAAAATAGGGTTCTTAAATAGCATTATTCCATAAATTATAACAATTAGTTTTTAAATAGCTTTATTTGGCAACATTTTCAATAGTTCAAAAAAAATGAGAATGCACTCGCCATTATTTACGTAATATGCGGAATGCAAGATTAGGGGAAGGGGTTCAAAGGGTGGAGTGGGGGTGTGCTTCCCAGTGCTATGAAAAATATTATTCTACACTTTCAGCATTGTCAGCACAACACTTTATGAAATAGGCTTTTAGCACAGCACCACTGACAGCATTTTACTGTCCTAAGATTGTATATTGTATTGTTTCTGTCTTACTCTCAACTTTACTCTGAGACTGGTAAACATCAACACTTAGTCAACATTAACACGTATTGTTTCAATGCTTTCGTTTTAGGCATTTAACGTGCATTTTCTGAAATAACTGATTAAATCATAACTTTTAATTTGTATATTTTAAGGGATGCTTTTATCATGAAAGTGTAGTTTTGAAATAAATGAAAGCGCATTAGCGAGAAGAAAGGGGGGGAAAGTCCTCTTCAGTACAAATGACCTAAATTTGAAACTGACCTCCAGGAACTGCCAATATACTATGTTGTACACCATTGTGTGGGTGTATCAGCACATGACTTACAAACTAACTTTATTATAGAACAAACTGCAGACACAACACCCGGTTATGCTTTCGTCAATTCAACAACATGGGGAGGAAAGCTGCTATAACACCTTTAATAATATCAATCAATATGTAATACATATTTATTCATTACAGAAAATGAACCCTGGAGACCTAGCTCATTAGAATGGCTCATACTCAAGGTGACCAAATGACATTTTAAGCCAATTATTTGATTTGATTATTAAATAATTGTTAGAAAGTTAATCGATTAGCTCAATTAATCACAATCCTATTAATCAGTAGAAATAATCAATTACTCACATCAAAATAATCGAGTAATCAATTAATCTATTATAATTGCCCAACCCTATTTTAACCCTTAGAAGTTTACTCTATGTTTTGGTGTGAAATTATTATACTTTTTAGAAACTAACATGTCATTTTACCTTCTAATGTGTTATCCTGTCATTAAATATATAAGCTGAGTGGTTCCTAGTATTCAAGATGTCTAGTGAAGTGTGGGACAACTTTAACATTTCCCAAACAAATGCAAGTTAAATTCATTTGAAAACCTGGTTAAACATTTTAAATGTTATATGCCTCTGGGTGAAGGATAACTCTGTAGAGCTTTGTGGGCTAATTAAATCTTACTAAATATTACAAAAATTAATAGTTTCTTAGTTAATTAGAGATATAAAAAATATGCATATATATTTACTCACTGTAGGCCAACTAGTTTCAATTGTATGGTAGATTAAGTTATACAATTGTTATAATAGTTTCAAAATCGGCTAACTAGGCTTAAGTAAATATTGAACTAAAACACTAAATAGCTTTCTTTATGTAACAGTCACTTTTTATAGCCAAACAATACATGTTTTAACTCTACTATTTAATTTATGTCCATTTGTTAGTTTAAAAAAAAAAGGATTTTTCGATTTTTTTACTTTTATTAAAAAATGTGTTTTTGAAGATTCGAGGATTCAAATTTAGATTCAAGATTCAAAAAAAAATTTGTAATCGGATTTGAGAAATATGGGAATCGACCCATCCCTAGTGGAGATTATCACGGATGTGCAGCTGATATGTATGTTAATATATGATGAAAATAAATTATAATGTACTAAACATTATGAAGAGTATCTCGGAAATTTTTTGAAATTCAAAACTTCCAAAATAATAAATAGTGTGTTCTGCAGATAAAGAAATTTCTCCTGGTGCCTTGAATGCATTAGCAATTAATTCACACACAAGCATTCAACAAATAATAATAATGAACTCTGTAATTCTTTATTATAGTAGCAACAATTTTTAACAGTGGCAACAAGCTAAAACATCTTTTCATCTCCATAATTTTTTTTCAAAAAATAAATATTTGTATTTTGATGGTTTCTCACTCTCCTTCAGCACAAATATGGGTACATTTAATCTGAAATTGTATCTTCCTCATCCTAACTAATGATCATCATGTATACGTAATAACCCAAACCGGTACTAACAAGGGGAATATACGGTCAACGGATTTTTGTAATTTTTAATACTTATAGTACAGAAAGTTCTAGACCCAAATAACAAATACCCAAACCCATAGGGCCAGATATCCAGAAGTTTTCGAAAAAATAAATTTTGAAAAATGTAGAAACATTACGAGCGAGGGATATACACTAAAGTTAAGACAATCTACAACAAGTCTCGTGGCTCCCCGGATAGCGCACGAGTCTAGTATCCCGTAGATCGCTGGTTCGAGTCCTACTGATGATTTTTTTTCTCCAACTCTTTTAACGACTATACCCACATCATTTACATGAGAATGTTTATAATGAATGAACATTTTTGTACAAAAATGTAATGTAAGACATCTGTTTATTTTATATTTTTCCTTAATTCTAACTAACTCGCAGTACAAAAATAATCGTTACATATATGGTATTCATTCTTTTTTATTACATAATAGTTTTTCTAACAATCACGTAACCTTTTACTCTTGCTCCAAAGTTTCACAGGAGCCCGGATGATATTCGTGTTTAAAGCAAGGAAAGCAAAACGTTTTACGGCACCTCGCACACTGTATGAAGGATGAATTTTTGCAACTACATTTATTTTTCAAAATCTCCATCGTAAAACAAACTTCGTTCACGTTCATAAAAATTTCCTTATCGTCAATGATTATACTGGCATGCCATGCGTACCGGATCATGTTGCCAAAGATCGGGGAAGACAGCTGGTGATGTACGATGGAATGAATTTTCAAGCAATCCTCTCTAGAGTTAATTTCGCGTTCCCGTTCCAGTAAATAGGCGCAGTTCTGCAAACGCTTTATAAAAATTTTCACCTGCCGAAAGAAATATACATCGCACGGCTGGACTAACGGGGTGCACTTTGGAGAGATAATCTTTACAGTGCACGTCGGCAGACGAACTTCGTCTTTAAAAATTTCATCGTACATCGCAGTATTTGTCTGTCCTCCCCAAGAATCAATAAGAGAAACTTTTCCTCTCTGACGTACGGCTTTAATACGCCTACTAGAAAATCCATGTAGAGCTTTGTTGTCAACTTTCCGGACTTTGATGAGGTGACAATGACGTTTTTATATTTTTGAAGATACTCATCTACTGTTTTTTGTAACCTGGGCCTGAATGAACCGGTTGTCTCTTGTAGGCATACGAACACAAGGGGCAATAATTTGCCAGATAAAGTGACTGCGTATTGCGCCGTATATGAATGCGTCACCTTATTCATATTCTTTCTCTTCACAACAACTACCTTTGATCCCTGGGTCGCAAGAGTTCTATCAAAGGTAGACTGATATTGGCAGCCTGAAAAATATTCATAAAAGATAAACACGATGTAAATTTCACAAAATGTTATATTTAACAAAAAATATATTGATCATAAAGCATGAGGTTTTTTTAATGCCTGTTTGGTCTGTATTAATTACGAAATTGTGGTCGAAATTGGGTATCAAGTGACGAGTTTGAATTCTGAAGTCTTCGGCGGCAGCCAACGTTTCTTCTATCGTTGTGGTTTCTCGTTCTGTTACGAATTTGGTAATTTTTCGTTGGCGTATTCTATGCGTCCTTTTGAACTTCGCAACCCACGGCTCAGAGGCTTTGAAGTCGAAGTCTTTAAATTGACTTGCAGCAACTAAAGCCCACTGCTGTAAGTTGCGGGTAGTGACTTGCTGGTGGTTTTCCCGAGCTTCTGTGAAGCGATCGTATGTCCAAGAATCAAAGACCGCATATTTGTCAAACAGTGTTCCACTCTTCTTGATGTGCTGTTCCCATTTTGCCAAATCCTCGTAACGTTTTAAGCGATGGCACCCTTTGCTCTGCAGACTTTTGAGGCCCCAGCCTGGGTGAGCTTTGGCTATGTTAACAGCTTTTATTTTATAGTCCAGTGAAATATATTCATTGGACATTTTTGTTTTTTTCTCTTCCGGTTCGTAATCTTCGTCGTCAGAAGTATCGTCACGTGGAATTTCTTGATAAGCATTTTCCTCGTCGATTTCATCAAACATAATCAATTCATCGTCCGTTATAAACTTCTTCTCATATTGTGTTTGTATCGTAAATTCATAAATGTCTTCTGCCAGCAGCATTGCTTCATCATTAGTTTACCCTGAAGATTGTGCTGCCATGAGATTATTTCGCTCAAGGAGGTGCTGATAATACAGAAAGGCATCTTTCATGCGTAATTTTGTAGATTCACTACACAGACTATCTTCTGCAACGTCTCCTTCTTCTTGTACCGTTGATGGGCCAGGCAAATCAACCTCAACCGATTCGATATTCGACATTGAAATTCTTTTTCATACAATAATGTTTATAAATACGTCTTACTGATCGAAGAGCTCACGAGCGAATGCTAGTTTGTACAACCATCCGTTTCACGACACGTCCTCTTCCCCCTCTGGCCGTATACGGCTAGAAATCATCCCCCCCCCCGCCCTAGAGGGGGAAGGATTCCCAAAAATCTTTTGTGGAATAGCAGCTGCGTCGCGTAGGTACTTGATTCTAGGAAATGGTCAGCCAACCCGAGCCCCAGAAACTCAACGGCACGAAGGGGAAAGGAGAGGTAAGCTAGGGATAAAATAACTGCGTTTCTAATTGTGAGAAACTTGAAATATCTATTAACTAGCATATAAATTTGACGAATTTTTCATGTAAGTTATGTGGGTATAGGCGTTAAAAGAGTTGGAGAAAAAAAATCTTCAGTAGTACTCGAACCAGCGATCTACGGCATACTAAACTCGTGCGCTATCCGGGGAGCCACGAGACTTGTTGTCGATTGTCTTAACTTTAGCTTATATCCCTCGCTCGTAATGTTTCTACATTTTTCAAAATTCATTTTTTCGAAAACTTCTGGATATCTGGCCCTATGGGTTTGGGTATTTGTTATTTGGGTCTAAACCTTTCTGTACTATAAGTATTAAAAATTACAAAAATCCGTTGACCGTATATTCCCCTTGTAAGACGCAGTGAAAAAAATAAAATAATAAATATTACCATAATTGATTTAAATTGAACAATGACGCCTTGACACAGGATTTGAACTCTGGTTCAGTTCCTGTTTTAGGTGTCATTGTTAAAATGAAAGAAGATGATATTTAGATGCAGTTATAGTCTTAAATAACAAATATAATAGTTTGGCTATTTAATCCATAATAAAGTAAATAAAACTAGTTTGTTTAGATTTTTAAACAATGGGAGATACTTTATAATAAGTTGTAAAAAGTGAAGTAAATACATATACCAAAATTAGCACGATTTCACTATATTATGTACACCACTGAATTTAGGTAATTTAATTATACAGTAGGCCTACGTATTTAAAAAGTCAAATTGGCAACTGGTGATTCTTGGTAAGCCTTTACATTCCAACCTTTGGTTAATCTGTTAGGCCTACCTCGAGTAGTCCTAGAATTTCATCGGATGATTTACTTGGTATAGGCAGAAACCCATGGGAGTTCTTCCAGACCTGCCCCTTGGAGGACCCATCTTCTGCCTTTTCAACCGCCTCCTCCAACCGACCAATCACCTGGGATGCTTGGAATTCAAGCTCCGAAACAACCGTTTTATTGCTCTTTGATGGCTGAAACAAAACACATTTTAAACAATCATCATTTTATTACACTTTTCTCACTAGTATCAATAGTTTTCTTGGCAGCATGGTCTCATACATGTTCCTTAATCCGACCCATGAGACATCAGAGGGTGAGAGCTTTCTCTGAGTCCACATGGGTAGAACTTAAGAGACGCTTCCATGTAGTGGGGGGATGCAAACGGCAGCGACATCTTGATGGCTGCAGTTAGGTCGGTAGCGGCTAATTTCTGTAAGAAAGAACTGTCATCTACACGCCATAGAAGAAAAGGTTGAGGAGAAAAGGAGCTTGGGAAAAAGGAGTATTCATACATTAGATAAGAAAATCGAAAAATTTTGGGAACTGAAGGAGAAGGCAGATGACAGGGAGCACTAGCGGTCTAAGTTCACTGACGAAAGGAATTGACCTGTCATGAAACAGACCACCTAATAATTATGATAATAATAATACTGATAGTCATAATAATAATCAATAGTTCATAAATACATATTTAAGTGGATCGGATAATGTAGCTCAGGAGCCTAAACCTTATGCCCGCTGTGCCTTTTGTGTCTGCCCGCCACTTTTTGACCACAACTGAAAATTTCTTGACTAATAATTTTAATCTGTCACATTTCCAACAAAAATCAAGTTTGTGCTTATCTCCAGTTATGCTGTTCTCAAGAAGTTGGTGATTGAAAGCCCCCCTCCCCCCTCTTTCCAATCTCTTCCACTCATTCCTATTTGTTTGCCGGCTCATTTTCAAAGTGTACTTTATAACTTGGAACTATCATTATACTCACTAATACCATGCTAATACTTTCTATTTCCTTTGTAAATATCTTGACATGGGTCAATCCAGCTTTGTCGCCTGAATAAACACAGAATAAATATATATTTTAAAAATGTACCTAAGCACCAAAATGGTGGTTGATAGTTAAATATTTCCTTGTCTTTATTTTGGTCTTAAGAGTGTAAATAAAGCAGTATTTTTAATTCCTCATTCCTCCATGGCTGCGGCCCTGATTATTACCCACAACAACATTTAACGTGACAATCGCTGTTGGAAACTTAACATGGCAGTTGATCGGTCATGTGTATAGTGTTGAGGCTGACCTCTGAGCCTGGCAGGAGTTAGAAATTTGCCTTAAAAAGTAATTGGTGCCCGCCGCACTACCGTTAGTTTTGAATGTGCTCTAAGGTACAATAAGTTTGGGGACTTCTGCTGTAGCTCAATCAGTAAGCACGGTGGCCTACTAAACTAAGGGTCACGAGCATGGCCAAAAATAATTTTGGTGAAATCAAGGCTTTTCTGCTAGGGGGACTGGGTGTTGTGTGTGTTATATAATTATGTTAGATCCTAAATTATATGTTTATATAATCAGTATGTTGAGAAATGTGTATTAAATATCTTCCAAAAATAAATTAATAACATTTTCAAGTGACCATTTCTCAATAACCAACTCTAATGAATAGCCAACTTCAAGCTACAAATTAACTACTACCCTATTTTATGAACAAAAATATTAATGGTAAGCCCTTCTCAATGGAATGTTTACATGAGAGAAAATATTAATGGTAAGCCATTCTCAATGGAATGTTTACATGAGAGAAAATATTAATGGTAAGCCATTCTCAATGAAATGTTTACATGAGAGAAAATATTAATGGTAAGCCATTCTCAATGGAATGTTTACATGAAAGAAAATATTAATGGTAAGCCACTCTCAATGAAATGTTTACATGAGAGAAAGTGTCAGATTGGGGGGGAGTGAGGGAGGGGAGAGTATATAGCTAAAAAATTTGAGGGATGGGGAACACAATTTCAGAAATTATTTTGCCTTGTTAATAAATACATTAAAGGGCTTGTGACTAAAATATGTTTATTGAAAGTCAGAAATGGCTATCCAATTCCTAGTACTCAAGCCAATAAACAAGACAAGTCTAACAATACGGTGCAAAAACATGTAACAACATACAAAATAAAAATTACACTTTATATGTATGTTTGATGTTAAAGCGTAGTCTTTAACACCCTAGAGAAAATAGGTTTTGAATCGTCAAGTGTCTTGGTGTAGTTTTATACCGACTTTAAATACATTTCTAGTATCGTTCCTCCTTCCTTTCTTGAAATTAACCTCTGTCTCTATCCTTATCTCTAATAAAACGTTTTCACAGATTAATAGGTCCAGCTCCTTCAGCTACGAATGCATTTCCCACCATTTCATAAAAGTATGAAACAATGGTTGGCAAGGAAAGACAATAATTCTAGGAATCACTTATCAGCGATACTACTGTCAAGCTCATATATTTAAACTTTTGTCATTAAATGTTCACTTATTGTTGGTTATAAAAATTTGCCATACACAAGACAAACTTTACATTTATATTTTAACGTCGGTGACCTGGTGGTCTAGGGGTAAGGTGTCAGACTTCTATGCTGGCGGCCGGGGTTCAATCCTCGGTCCCAGCAAAGATTTATCTGATTACCAAACCCTTCCTTCTCCTCCGTCAAAACATCTTGTAAATGTGAGGAATGCCAGGCCTCCACCGTGGTTCGGATTCCACGTTAAACTGTAGGTCCTCCATTTCATCTCACAATCACCCTACCATTACACATTAGCGTAAGTGTGTATAACCCGAACGGGTAGTAAGACGCAGTGCTAATAATAATAATAATATATTTTAACACAACTATACCAAATCAACAATAAAGTAAATATGATAAAATCACCAGTAATCAACTAAAGGCAGTTAATAAGTAGAAGAGGTAAGTGAAACATGACAAACTGAATTTTATTTCAATGTCAGGGTTGATCCATCAGTTTGTGATACATAATATTAACATTTTTCTTATCAACACATCTCAATACCTTTGATATATACATATGTATCGATTATGCTAATGTGCTAGGGAGGGAGAAGGTTAGGAAATGGAGGGTGAGTGAGAAACAGTTTAGGACAAACCACACTTAATCCACTTGACTGTGATTCAAACTCTGATCTCACCATCATTGGAAGTCCAGTTTATTGTGTGAGTGACGCATTAGAGCTGTGTGTCGGACATGTTTGAACATAAGGGCCACATTGACAATTTAAAATAATAAAGACTGCATTTAAAATTATACAATATTATCATCATAGTTTCCAGTAAAAAGAACCAACTAAATCTGACACCTTAGCTCAATGTCTGTCTACTGAGCTAAGGGTACCGGGTTCAATTCCAAGCGTAGTCAAAAAATCTATCATTGGTGAAATGTGGGTTTGCCCTTTCCCAGTGATGAATTAACAGCCGAGGACCGGGTGTTGTGATTGTCCTAGTTTTAAGTTAGATTATAGGACATGTGAAGCTACAACAGACCAATAGTGGAAAATATATGAGCTACAACAGGCCAATAGTGGATATATGAGCTACAACAGGCCAATAGTGGAAAATATATGAGCTACAACAGGCCAATAGTGGAAAATATATGAGCTACAACGGGCCAATAGTGGATATGAGCTACAACGGGTCAATAGTGGAAAATATATTAGCTACAACAGGCCAATAGTGGAAAATAACTGAGCTACAACAGGTCAATAGTGGATATATGAGCTACAACAGGCCAATAGTGGAAAATATATGAGCTACAACGGGCCAATAGTGGATATATGAGCTACAACAGGCCAATAGTGGAACATATATGAGCTACAACGGGCCAATATTGGAAAATATATGACTTGAATAAAAAAAAATTAAAAAATCTTTTACCTAAGAATTTGAGATTGTCCCTTGCTTAGTACTTGTCCACCTCATAAAATCAGATGGTAGTGATTTATTATTATTAAGCTTATAAATGAGTCGTTGTTGTAAATACACAAAACTGTATTGAATAAAATATAATCTTGTTTGTGAGCCAAGTTCAATAGTTGTGTGAAGTAGTAAGTTATTAAAAAATAGGAGTAAGAAGTGATGTATTGTTTCCCAAACTTATATTCTAATTACAATGGTTGACAAACCTTTTGGACATTTCGCACACAAGTGTTGTAATCTGTTTAATATTAACACATTCCCTGCTCACAATGCCCAGGTGCGTCAACACACTTCGGTACATGGTTACAACACACATGAGTGGCAGTTAGAATCAAAAACTGCTTTGATAAATACGAGGTGTGCGTTGCAGATGGAGAATCATACCTTCATGGGTAGTGAGGAAAAGGTACAAAATCTGTTCACAAAAAGCAATAAGAAACTATACCATTCACAACTGTAAGGTGTACACGGATTTCACCAGATTTTGCTTGGAGCCTCGGTGGTCATAAAGTGCTCGCCTCAGGACCCAATGTTCGTGGGTTCAAACCCAGCCGGGGTCAACATATTTTTTCTTGAGTGATAATCTGTACCACAACTTCCCTCAGAGGGGAAGTAAAGCCATTGGTTCTATGTCGATTGTGGCTTGTAAGAGAACCCTGGAAAGTATTTGAAAATTCCTTTCTCGGCCAAATTGGTAGGCTCTTTAGCTCTCACCCATATAATTTTAGTGTGCTGATATAATCGGTCAGTTCAGAAAGTGAACATTAAATGCTTCAAATAAAAGAAATAAAAAATTAAATTACATTTAAATTTTCCCCTTCAAATTTGTACGAAAAAATAAATAAAATATATAATATGCATTTGTGTGGCAAACATACATAGTTTTCATTGTCATCAGCCTGCTGATGCTTTCTTTATAAGCGAGATAGAAAAATAAGTTTTATGGGCCCAACTTAACTACTTGGAGAAATGTAACACAGCTTAACAAAGTAATCATGAAGTTAAGAGTCAAAGCCCACTGAGACAATAAGTTGATTCACATTCTATGTGAGAATGCAAAGAAAGACGGCGTTAAGGGCCCACACAAACTTTGTTGATAAATCAAACGCAGTTCACCACCTCACTTTACTCCTACTAAAGCACTACATAGTTTGGCATACATAACTATCTCCTATCCATGTTGGAAAAAGTTACGGGAAGGAAACGAGTAGGAAATTAACAAGTTATGGAAAATAGTTTATGAGGTGATAAGTTTTAATGAACAATAACAAATTTATGTGAATTTAATTTCATCTTGTTTACAATTATTGGGAAACTTTACGTTGGCACAGTCGCCTTGAACACACAAACTCAGTGACATATGAAACGCGATCACAAGTTTGTTTATAATATATCCTCTCTAAATGTACAGGAATGTACCATTACATTTACATATACAAATCACACCTTCCTAATCCTATATAAATAGGCAATCACCTTAAAAGTATACTGTGATTTTGTTTGGAAGAACAGTAGAGTTAATATCAAACACATTAGTTTGCAGCAAACATTAATAACATTTTACTATATTATTTGTGTAATTTTTAAGGTATGATAATATCTATCAAAAGTGATATCTGCAGATATGACTTGATTTATGAATATATTAAAATAATTGTGTCAGTAACTTAAGTAACTAACTTTTATTATTATTATTATTATTATTAGCACCGCGTCTTACTACCCGTTCGGGTTATACGCACTTACGCTAATGTGTAATAGTAGGGTGATTGTGAGATGAAATGGAGGACCTACAGTTTAACGTGGAATCCGAACCACGGTGGAGGCCTGGCATTCCTCACATTCACAAGATGTCTTGTCAGAGGTGAAGGAAGGGTTTGGTAATCAGACAAATCTTTGCCAGGACCGAGGACTGAACCCCGGCCGCCAGCATAGAAGTCTGACACCTTACCCCTAGACCGCCAGGTCACCTTCTACTGTTCTTCTTACCAAAATCATAATAAATATATATATATATATATATATATTGATAAACATAAACAACTAAGGTAATTTATTTATCTAAACTATCAAATCATCAACCTAATGCAACAATTAGTCTATTGGTATGTCGAATCCTAGTTAGGAGAGCCAGATAGTAGTCTATGTAACACGGCTAAGGATTCATGCCAAAAATATATAAATGAAATCATTCCATTGCAGAGGGAACACAAACTTAATGGTGCTGGCTACTCAAACTAAACAGCACAGAGAGTGGTGCTCAGTCATCAGGGAATAGAAGTCCCACGGCTAAAGACGCGAGTGCATCTAAACTAACAAGAACATATGAGTGTAGAGCCTTACGGGCCATGATCAACTGACCGTAACTGGCATTCATATCCTCCTGGTATTGCCCAATGTTTATGTTCGCTCATAGCAACACAAATCACTGAAAGTCCTACCGAGAGTCAAACAGCTCTTAGGTACTTACTAGAGTTTAACCAAAGTCAGTGAGGTAAATGTCACCGTGTTCCAGATACTAACTTTTAATACATGAAATGAAAACAGAGTACTAACTAGCAGCACTGCTCTACGGTAAATGCACTTAGCTGACTAACATTAGATATTCAAGCTAACATGTTATATAACAATAAACCCAACTGATCAATAGGTAATACCCAAACACAGGATTTATAAAGTAGTTACAAGTTAACCCTACACGTAAACTAAACAAAGATTAATTTAACCAATATAATATTTTAGCCTGGACAAGAGATTTATAGACTAATAACAAGATCAGGAGTTCCTGGTCATGACCCTTCTCTGTCATGTTGGTGGGACCATCCTATCCCGCATGGTGGGTGGACTAGAATAACAGCAGGTCGAACAAGTCAAGGGTTTCTTCTCCAGGCAAGGGCGAGATGTAAGGTGCATTTGATTTGTTGGGGCAACCCATTTTATGCAAACAAAGTGAGCTGGGCTAAGAGGAGGGGTGAGGAAGGGAGCGTAGCCCCTCCCACTTCGTAACGACCAGATAGTTCGTAAACAGGGTAGAGCCGTCAATAGTCTAGTGCTAGGACTTCCTGCAAATCAGCTGGCCCACGAGACATACCATTCACTTTCTCCATTCCTGGTGCTGACTATGATGATGCACAACGCCCGTGGTCCGTGTGATGGTTAACATAGAAAATACGGTGAGTCCAAGACAGTTTTAGATGGTGTTGGAATAATGTCATGTACAGCAGTATTAGGTTGAATTGTTTGGACCTCAATGTAGCGAGTTAAATACTTTTAGCCCGGCACAACAGCTTAATTTAAACAATACTTTCCTATATTTCCCATTGTTATCAAAACAGTAAGATACGGGCGAGAGCCACTGCTACCCCCAGCAATCTACTTTCCCTCAACACTTCTATGAGAGTCATGTCCTGAAGAGATTCACACGACAGTCTTCACTGGTCAATAAATATCAGAAGGTCAAGCAGAGCCAAACCTTGGTTATATAAATGTGTGGGACAGGGAAGAAACACGGTATAATCAGGTAGGGGAGAGGGATATAAACTTGTGTAGAACATCACATGTCTTCACATTCAATCAAACACATCACTAGCAGGACAGATATTTCTTCCACTTCTGCCTAGTAATACCGGCCGTTGACGGAAAGTTTACACTCGTTAGACCAGGTGAACAAAACGTGAGAAATATCACATCTCAAGGCCATTGGCGCTCGATGAATGGCACCCTCTGTTGTCTATAGGAGACGCTTGAGTCGGCACACACAGCGCAGGCGCTGATGGTGGTTACACATAGACCTAGACATGGCGTTTAGCTTCACACATCACCATGACAACTGTTTCGGAAGTTTTAGCTAAGATAACTAACACAATTTGCTCCATTGTAGATGAACATCCACGGCAAGGACATGGTTAGGAAAGATTAGAACAGAGTTATGGTCGCAGTGAACATGAGGAATATGATTGTAATGGGGAAGAAAGTCCAAAATAAAGAAATCCCAGGAAGTAAGAGGGCTAATTTTAGTAGATATATGAACATTAGTCCAGATAGGTAATAAAACTTGTAGCAAGTAGGCTACTAAGTAATATCCTTGGAACGCTACCAATAGTGATTCAGAAGGTAGTATAGTAAGTCAGGGTGTTCAGCAAAACTATATTTTTAAATTTCTTGACTCCAAGTTTTCATTTGGAACCAGAGTGGTGGCTATAATGTTTTTGTTAATATTCAAAATTACAACACATCTTTCAGACTACCTCCAAGCCAAGAATCTGAACTATGCCCAGGCTTGGAGGCTTTTTTCCGCTGCCCAGAATGCATTGATGGATGCCAGGGACCAATTATATCAAGTAGCTAATGCTACAAAAAGATGTGAATCTGTTATTTGAGAAAACTTAGATGAAAAGATATAAGAAGATCTTTCTCTGGAAGTGGAAAGTCTTTGCAATGACTAGGGCCACATAAGAAAGGTCAAGAAAATGCCTGGTGAATCAGCAGAAGATGATGAAACAGGCTCCTCTGAAGAGAATAGATTCTGAATAAGGTTTTCAATGTTGTTATTTAAAAGCTTAGCCAAAGTATAAAGACCAGATTTTCTGATCAAAAAGACCTATACCTTGACCTTGCATGTTTCGATTCATGGTTTACCAGCAAGCACCCGCGACAAAATATGATTGATTGCCTAGTATTGAAAATCAGCAAGCTAACTGAAGAGTTACAATCTTTTGTACAAAATTGGCCCCAGATGTATTCTACGTTGAGAGAAGCCTATACTAATGACATGGATTCAGAAAGTGAAATGTCAGAGGAAGCTGAAGAAAATGAAAAAATAAAGACATGTCAAATCCAAGACCTTTGTTAGGTGCGGTATGCATGAACTGTGTGTATAAAGTAATCTATGACTACAACATGTAAGCATACTGTATCTTGTAGATGGAGTTTAGTAAGGTTTATAAATATCTGCTCACAATACCTCTAACCAAAGTAAGTTGTGAGCTAGCTTTTACTAAACTCAAACTTATAAAAACAAGGCACGCTCCAAACTGACAAATGACAACCTGGAATCATTTCTCATAATGCGACGTGAGAGGGATATGCTTGTGGCAAATGACAATGATATGGTTATCAACAGACACTGTGAACAGAGTGAAGAAATTAAGTGACTTCTTACATTATAGAGGATACAAACTATCTATTCGAATCTCTATTTTAATTTTATAAGGATTATATTTTCAGAGTAGATGCCTTTTTATTGGCATAATAGTACAATAATTTTACTATCAGATGTTTGTAGTATCATATCTAGAACAATTTGATCCTTAAATGATAGATGTTTTTTCCAATTTTGTGAAATAAAATTCACTTATTCTATAGATTTTTCTTTAAACTATAGTTATGAAAAATAAAATATGAAATAGACAATATTCAACAATGCTTTGATACACATGGGGAAAACCAAAATAATGTTATTTTGGAAGTCATTGCAGTAATTATTAATATTTATTATTAATAATTACTAGGCACCCTATCGAGTTTTATCCGCACTCCTATAGTTATTTTACAATGAATAGGTAAACTTTTTTTGAGTACGTCAAAATATTTCACGCCCTAAGAAAATCCAAGGTCTGCACCCTTTTGGAGGGCCCAGTCCGACTTTGCCCCTAAACTCTTTGTTTCATCTGAAATTTATTCTTCTAACATTCGTGCAATATTTCTTGTGACATTGTTAAGAGCAACGCGATTACGTCGAAGCCATTCCATTTCCAGGTTGAAGCCCACTGCTTGCTCAACTGTAGGCTACTAGTCCAGACACTTATAATGAACTAAACAGTTTGGTAGTAAGTAGCTACTCGCCCCGAGACCAAACTGTTGGGCATGTGTGAACAAGACTTAGTCCCAGATTTTTTTCGAAATATGTTTTCTGAAAATGTGATTCCCTATCCCATCCAGGTTGGTTAAACAAAATTATTTTTTCTAATGTATTATGATAACAGGTATAATTAGTATTTGTCTATCATCTAGCGGTATGCTGATTATAAAAATATCGCTTTTACTGAACAAAACTTTTTTCAACTAATTTACATGTGTTAACCTTAAAGTAAATAAGATAATTAACTAACCTCTTTTGATGTTATTTCGACGTTTTCTGAGGACATTTCGATTATGTTTACGCCGGTTTCAGCCATCGTGGCACTTTGATAAACTACAATTATACCAATCACTGGATACGTATTGAAAATACCAACAACTAGATAATCGCAAATCGTTTAGAGTAAGATTTAGTTAGACCAATTACCGCCATGGTCATTACATCAAAAGATAAATATCAAGATTCACATATAAGAAGAAGGCTGGAACACGCATTAGATTAATTTTTATAATAAATAATTACAGAATAAGTTAATGAAAAGTAAATGTTATGTCTGATTAAAATATATTCAATTTTAGTTAAAAAAATATTATTGTAAATATATAAGCTTTTCTTACTTTTCCGCAAAACAAAGTGATTAGATTTATATGACATTTGGGAAAATACGAGAGTTAGCTATTTACTTTCTCTTAGTATCAAGGTTCTTGAGTAAATATCAAAGAACTAAGGGTAACTACAGTCTAGCATGCCAATTAGTTATTATGAAGAAAAAAACTATTATCTCGGTTAAAATATATCCCTTAAAGGTATGAGCAATTTTAAGGCACTTTAATATTGACCTGTTTTAGTACACTACTTCTCCATTAACTGGAGTCATCTTTGGTGTACACAATAATTGTAAATGAATAACGTTGCTCACATAAATGGATCATGAAAGTGCGTTGGTAATTTTCCACATGGCCTATCAGTCATTCTACTGAGTAAGACTGGTAGGTTGAAACTACTGACTGAATGGAAACCATGGCAGCGCCAGCAATATTCGTCACTTTATTAATGATTAAAAACAAAAGATTAAGATGTGTAGAACATCACAAAAGGCTGATTTACACAGTGCTGCTTTTGATAACATTCACTGGCTTCTTTTGACGCCACCTTGACACTTTCCCTGAGTGAATATCTGGCTGCAAAATTAGCTACTGATAAACGTTTACGCAATGCTTCTAAAAAGTATGAAGTCACCAGCGTTTAGCCAGTCTTGAGTGTTATGTTGTCAAAAAAAACTCACCTCACACATGCGTCTCAAACAAGATTTGTAGCCAGCTGCTCGTCTCATGCACCTGCATTAAGGCAGACTCATTCGCTGGTCGATCTTAAAAGCGCTGACACGCCGCTATTTGGTAAAGCAGCTAGTTATTCGCTTTGCGAGAGTGTTATAGTTGGACATGTTCAACTTGTCAGTTAGCGTCTTTTATTCGCTATTCAAAACTATGACGTGAGAGAATAAAAGAAGCTTCGAGGACGAGTTCCAGGATGGTGATGGAGGGAGTCGAGGGATGATGCACTCCAAAATTTCATCATCGCCGATTATGTGTACGAGAACAACCGCGCTGCGCCGTGATATGTACATTCATATCGCAACAAAATGTGAAAAATGGCGGACTTTTTTTTTTTTGCTTATCACCAGATATGAACATTTATTTTCAAATCACATTTTTTGTAATGTAATAGGTAACTGCACAAAGTATATGTATGTTAATAGCTAAATTATTATTACCGCGTCTGATTACCCACTCGGGTTATATGCTCTTACGCTAGTGTGTAATGGTAGGGTGATTGTGAGATGAAATGTAGGACCTACAGATTAACGTGGGATCCGAACCACGGTGGAGGCCTGGCATTCCCCACATTCACAAGTTGTGATTAATACACGGCTTGTCAGAGGTGAAGGAAGGGTTTGGCAAAAAGATAAATCTGTGCCAGTACTGAGGATTCAACCCTAGACTACCAGCACAGAAGTCTGACATTCCAACATTTTAAATTTAAAATGTTAGTACTTTCTTTAAGTCCTTAATTTGTAGATGCACCAAAATAATAAATAAGTTTACAGGGTTACACTATATAAACTTAATGTAATTTACCTTAAGAACCATCTTAATAATATCTTTGATGTGTCATTCACTCGCTAAGTCATTTAAAGACATTCAGCTCTGGTAATATTTATTTTGCTCCATTTATCAAATAATTCAAGTAATAAGTTATTACCTTCCTCGGTGGCGTAGCAGGGTGTCTACCTGACTATAGTTTTGAAATTCCACTATTAAAAAAAATCCAGTATATATATGAAAGGTACTCGGAGACAAACAATCCCTATTTCAAAATCATAAAATGATAGAAAGTTAAGGTGAACCTAGGTCTGTCATAGTTAAACATTTTTATATCAAGAATCAAGTCTATTGAAGCATATATTCTAGTATATACTAAGGATGAGACCCTAGAACCGACAGGGAATATTCATGGATTCAAGACTCATATAATATATATATTTTTAAATGGGTACTAAGTTTTGAGTTTTTTTAAAGGTACTAAAATATTTAAATATTTTCTTGTGGTTAAAACAAAAATAATGATAGGAAAAACCTAACAACCTAACCCCAGATCATAAATTTATCATTTAATATAAACAAAATCAGAAGTGAAGGGAAAAATAGTAGTTATTGGGAAAGTTAAACACTTATGCTTACAATATTTTCTAAACTTCACATTTTAATTAGGGATTTGATGGCAAAATGAACTTTCAAATTTGAAAAAAAGATGAATCCGACCCATCTTTAATACACGTGCATATACACACACACACACACACACACATATATATTACATTTTTCGAATGACCTATACCACCATCGACTTTGGTGGTCTTGGGGTAAAGTGCTCGCCTCAGGACCCAATGTTTGGGGGTTCGAACCCAACAAAGGCCAAAGGCTTTTTCTTGAGTGAGAAAAAAAATCATAGCCCAACATCCCTCGGAGGGGAAGTAGAGCGGTCGTCGGTTCCATGTGGCACGTAAAAGAACCCTGGAAGGTATGTGAAAATACCTCTCCTGGCAAAATTGGTAGGTCATTTCACCTCACTCGTAGAACTTTAGAGGTGCAAGTAGTCCACCGTGGTGACGCAACTTTAAAGAATTATTACAGCCAGGGAGTTTACTCCCCCACAAAAACTAATTACTATCCCCACCACCCCCTGACAGTCGATACTTTCTACAAGTTATATTTTTGGTAATGAATTTGTTTAGCAAATCTATAGCAATAAAGACACAGAATCTTCAATGAAAAACAACCAACAAATATTATGTTGATAAAAATTATTGAATAAAAAGATACCTAACATTATTAAAAATTAAGATGATAAAACCCAAAAACAAATATATATTTTTAGAATGTAGATAAAAGTTAAAATTCATTCAACCACAAAACTTTTTCAATATTTGCATTTCATGTTCTAACACTTCTGCCTCTTCCTTTGCTTTCTGCAAAACTGTTCTTCTTTTCACTTCTAATGTACTTATTTCTTCAGATGCTGTTTTTCCTTTTTGACTTAGTCTACTTCAATCTCTTTTTTAAGCGCTTCTTTCCTTATTCCTGATGCATTCCTCACGGCATAAATAATCTTTATTGAAATTGTCATATTTAGATTTAGAAGTCCCCCGGTTGCAGTGACTACATCATAAGTTACACGTTGAGCAATAAGGCTGTCCTTATGTAGGTTTTCAACTAAACGTTCTTTATTCACAGAAAAACTTCGCTCAACGGCTGCATTGCTAAGGAAGAGAACAATAATTTTTTTTAGTAATACACTCTAGTTCCTGGGATGCATTTACCCTAGAAAAAATATTCATGAACTTAACAAGCTGGTCACCACTTTAAGTGAATTGTTTAAGATAGTCAATAACATCAGCTTGCATGCTAGATAGTTGTTTCTTGTCTAGTATGACTTCTAATGCAGATAGTTATCCTATAGGTCCTAACAGATGGATTGAGCATGACTGCAGGAGAGAGACAACTAGCACCCTTGACAATTTTGTAGGAGAGAGGACATATGTAAAAGTTTGTTGCAGATATCAACTGGGAATTTTTTTACCATCTCCTCTGAACTGAAGTATCTTGATGTCTTTAATTCCTTTCAAAGCTGCTGATGCAAACCCAATATCTACAGTAGGGAGTGATTCGTATTGGATTGTTTCTTTAAATCAACGGCTAACAATTTTTTGGAAGTATTTGCCGAATTCATTACATCACATTTTACAATTCTGTTCATAAAGTGCTCAAGTAGTTTATTTAGATCTGCAAACATACATGGCAATAGAGGTTGATAGCTCTGATATTCGGTGAGAAATAGCTCCAACTCAAGTGAAACTGACAGCATGAATCCCAACTATGATGTCAGACGTTCATCCTTCACAAAATTGCTTAATGTTTGAAAATTATCAGATTTTGGAGGATGCTTGTTATAATAAAAATACTATTTTAAATACGGCAGCATTGACATTAGTTTCTAACACCTTTGAGTTTTCTACGCACACCTTTGAGTTTTCTACTCATCTAATAGAACAAAACTTCATCAGGGAAAAGAAATGATCCTGTTATTCTCTGATAGTCTGCATGTCTTGTTGGAAGATCTTTAAATAAATCATATAGCGAGTGCAAAAACTGGTTAATAGTCTAACTAGAGTTAGTATGTGTTGTTTTGTAAGCACTATGGGCAATGTGTAAAGAACAAGTTCCAAATTACAGTAACTCAGGATCTTGTGGAGAATCTTCCTTCAAGTTACTTTTGAGATCACTTAAAAATTTGAGGGTTAAATTTGGTTCATCCATGGAAACTTGAAGCATTTTTTTAAAGATCCAAGCCCTCGTCTTTTAGTGCAGATATAAAGTTCATTAATATATCTTGAGCTGTTGCATGACCTAAAAAGCAAGATGTTAAATATCTTGTATGAATTTCATTTTAACTCCAGAAGCGAACAACATTCATCTGGGTCTTCTGTGCCACAGTATTTATGCCCTCATTAAATTAAATCCAGTAAAATGAGCATTGCTTAATTATATTCCCAAGTTCGCTTTTGAAAAAAGGACCTAGTCCATACACAATGGCATATCCAAGTTTATCTCTATGCATTTAATTTTTTTTGGCAATATCACTATCGGAAAACATTACTTGATTAATAGCCCATCATATTTCAGCAAGAGAAACTTCATCTTTGACAAGGAAGCTCTGAATGAAACAACTAGGTCTAGTTCTTCATGGTCATTAGCACTAAAATGTACATTTTCATGTAGGCCAACAGATGACACTGCATTTTTAGCCGTAGGAACCAGGTCCAATGTTTTTTTGCTCCACTAGCAGCTTTCACTGTCAACATGCTTCTTTTCTTGTTACTTATATCAAAGTTAGTTTTACACAAAGAACAATAACCTTTACTTTTATCACAATCCACTTTTTGTAACCACAGCAATCTTTAAACACTGTACTGTCCAACCAATCATCTTTAAAAGAGTTTTTTTTTCCTCTGAGATTACTCATTTCTTATTAAACACAAAGGTCACAAGATAAAGAAGTGGGATCTGCAGAATACTCACACCAGGTCAAGCTTGGGAACAGTAGTTTTTCCTTTGGGCAGATAGAGGGGGAGGAGGAGTTGGGGAGGATTGATAGGAGGGGATGAAATGAAGAGAACAAAAAATACTGTATTGTTCCATTGAAATGTCAAGGTCAAGCTGGTACTCCAATAGTTTGAAGTGGTGTTTGAACTTGAGCAGTTACTAGTAACTCATCACTCATAATGGTTACTCCTGAGGAAAAGTTGGGGGGAGGGGGAGTGTTAAGGGGGAGGGAGGGCTTAGTGTAGATACTGAGAATAGAAAGGTCAGCAAGTGAGGCAAACATTCCCATTGCAAGGTCAACTAATTGTGTGGCAAACAAGATAGACCAGAGGGGAGTAATTGAGGGATTGTAAAAATAGAACTATCAGTAGTCCAAATAATATCTGGGGTCTCAAAATGCTTAATCCAACATTTCACTCAATGTAAAAAAAGGTTGAATATTTTTCCAGTATCTGATTCAAAATGCCAAGAACAGGGTGATCGAGGTTCGAATCTCAGTCAAGTGAACTGGGGGTGGTTTTTCCTATTTAGGAATTTAAAGGGTTTTCCACTCTCCCCCGATACAAATATGGGTTCACTTCCTCTAAACTCAACCTTCCCAATTATTATTATTATGATTATTATCACCGTGTCTTACTACCCGCTCGGGTATATGCACTTACACTAATGTGTAATGGTAGGGTGATTGTGAGATGAAATGAAGGACCTACAGTTTAACGTGGAATCCGAACCACGGTGGAGGCCTGGCATTCCCCACATTCACAAGATGTCTTGTCAGAGGTGAAGGAAGGGTTTGGTAATCAGATAAATATGTGCCGGGACCGAGGATTGAACCCCGGACCCCAGCACAGAAGTTCGACACCTTACCCCTAGACCACCAGTTCATCAACCATCCCAATTCCTAACCCATTAGTGTAACTAGTACTTGAGTGTATAACCCGTACAGGTAGTAAGACGCGGTGCTATAATTTATTTATTAATACATTATTAATAAATCTATAAAAGCACTTCCAAATTACACAAAAAGAACACAAACTTCAGACTACTTATTACTTGATATTTGAAGGCAGAATGAAAAGATTAACAATTTTTGACTCCCCCCCCTCTACCTCTCCAATGTATTTGGTTTATACTTCTTGTGCAAATGGGCTGTTTATAGTTTTGAGTACTCAAAAATCTTAATTCATTAGTGTTTACTGCTATGTGCTCATTGATACTCCTATAATCAAATATGAAATTGGCCCATTCCATTCTGGTCAACGTAGGTGTCGTCCTGTATTTAGTATTGCACCACACTTGAGGCGTACTAAGCCTGACGAACCTGGTCCTTAAACTAGGAGAAAACACCAACCTGTATAGTGATGAGTCAGGTCTAGAGCAGACCTACTAAAAATAAAATATAAAAGCTGATATGATAGAATATAATGTTTTATTTTATTTTTTCCAACGAATTCGACAATCTCTTTTTTCAATATAGTGGCATGAGTTCATGAACATACATTTTAATTACATTTTAATGAATTAGCTTAGCTCAAAGTATTTCCAGTAGCCAAGTATATATATCGAACACTTTACAAGTGCAACACTCTGTTTCTGCCACCCCTCTTTGCACCAAACAGAAATTGACCCTGGCGCTGGGGAGCATCTACTGTTGGTGTTACCTCCATGTCCATGTCTGCGCTTCTCTCATGTTCTTTTTTGAATTTATTTGTCTTTCTTATTTTTTGTTTCTTGCTCTTGGGGACACGATCAAAGCGAAAGTCTGCAGGGTAGTTGTGTATTTCAATGCAATGGCTGCGCCGTTCATTAGTGTTGGAAAACTTTGATTCACAAGCCTCTACATAGCATTGATACTAAAGGGAGTGAAAAATAAAAGATTTAAATAATGTATTGAGTTACATTTTATTAAATATATAATTTAGTTTTTATGTAGCAAAAATACAATTAATTGATTAGGCTGGATGCACAATGCATCGGATATTATGTGTTAATACACAATGGAACAAACATGATTTTGTGTCATGGAACGAATTTGTGTGAAGGTAGTTTTGATTAAGAGATATGATGGAACAAAGCACGATAAAACATTTTCTTCCCTCATACTTTCTGTGTCCGGTAAGATGGAAGAAAGTGATGAGGAAGTAGCTTTGTTGTTGTGGGCGTGATTGGTGATGCTGCATGGAAAAGAGGAACATGTTAGAAGTATCTCAATTCACCAAATGCCTAGATAAAGGATCAATGTAACCTCTCTAACAAATAACATATTCTAGTTGAAGCGTTATCCGGAGAAATTTACTACAGCTTGTCGGCGAAAATAGCACAATGCAGGCCTCTCCTGCACAAATACTATATAGTGGGTAGACCTACATCCTTTCCCTTTGTTTTTTCACTGACATATTGCTTGCAAAACTAACTTTGACAACCAACTAACCCCAGAGTAAACCAACGCCCTCCCCTCTCCAGCTCGACAGACTAGTAAACAAGGTGGTGGCGCATGCACAATGAAAACTATTCTACTAAACATGGGAGCGAGCAAGACCGTTGATTTGTGTAAATGTGTGTTATCATGCGTTATTGTTTTGTTCGATTATGTTCTATACCATGCGCGCTCACGACATTTGGAAATACGCAATCAAGAGAGGTCCACATAGGATAACACAAAAATGTGTGTTCCATTGTGTGTTAACATAATGTTCAATGCAGTGTGCATCCAGCCTTAGTGATTGAGTTTATAAGACAATATTTCCATTCTAATTTAAATATTGTATGATAATAAGCCTAGAAATGGCGATGGCGTTTTTCATATAAAATATAAATAAATAATATTTATTTATCCTATTTTTGAGTATATACCAAAGCTTAAAAAAAATATTTACCAAATTTTATCTAAAGGGGCCTTCATTAGGGCAAATATAACTTATATTTTACTCTTCTACTAATTTCAAACACTTACACTAATATGAGGCTGGTTGGTAAACCATTGGCTGAAGAAAGAAAAAAGTTGCACCTGAAGGAAACCAGATCCAAATTTTTAATAGCCTTTGATGATTAAACATCTAAAGGTTGTCTTGAGTTGGATTCACACTTATATGACTGTGTGCCGGCTGTGTCATGCTGCAAACAATCTCAAACAGGTTATTTCCTAATGAGCTGCCTTGTAATGCCATTCTTTGATTAACTCACAGGATTGTGCATCAATTGTGTCTTTGAGGTTTGTTTCAAAAGTGCTTTTCAAAGGTTATAGTCCAGCACGAAAGGCGCACAATCGTATGAGTGTGAAAAAAAATATGTTGTGCCCTATGGCCGAGCTAGTGTCTTTTCTACAAGTTCGGCTTTTCCAGCAAGTGTGAACCTTTGTGAGGGTTGTTATCTATGAAGCGACAACGGCTGTAGACCATTCTAACACTGTTCATGAGCAATAAACCAATAATTATGGACAAATAATGCAGAATAGTTTGATCCAAGAGTATGAGTGCAGCATGAAGATCATGTTTTATTTATGTTTATTTAAGTGACCTTTCTGAAACGACATATCATCAGACAAGAATTTCTATAAGCGCAAGCGAAAGAGCCTACTAATGTTGGACATGAGACTGGCAGCTTTACTTCCCCTCCGAAGAAAGTTGTACTTAAGATTTTTATCCCTCAAGAAAAATTTGTTGACCCCGAGAGGGTGTACTTTAATGTTACTATTATATTTAGGTTTGTTAATTTACTATTTAAAACCTTCATATATTGAATTTGAATTTATTTATAATGTACTTCTAGCACACAAAACTCTTAATTTTAGTTTACTACTTTAAAACTATCACACTTTAATTTTAGAATTATCTTTAAAAGTAGGCCTATTTATAACATACCAGGTCCTGAGGCAAGAACTTTACACAAAGACCAGAAAGGTGGAACACGAAGATAATGGCAATAATCTCATTTAACAAAAAAAATATATTAATATTTGAGGAATATATTGTGGTCATCATTGAGTCACCCAAATAAAGTGTAGGATTCTACTCCCCTCGCTCTAAGTTTAAACACATTATGAAGCCAATATTGTCAGCGTTTTCTCATAGCATGATAAAAGCACGATAGGCACACAGTCCTGTAAGTGTGAATGCTATCTTTACGACAAGGCCAGCAAACAGTCCTGTAAGTGTGAATGCTATCTTTACGACAAGGCCTGCGAACAGTCCTGTGAGTGTGAATACTATCTTTACGACAAGGCCAGCGAACAGTCCTCTAAGTGTGAATGCTATCTTTACAACAAGGCCAGCGAGCAGTCCTCCAAGTGTGAATGCTATCTTTACGAGAAGGCCAGCGAACAATCCTCTAAGTGTGAATGCTATCTTTACGACAAGGCCAGCGAACAATCCTCTAAGTGTGAATGCTATCTTTACGACAAGGCCAGTGAACAGTCCTGTAAGTGTGAATACTATCTTTATGACAAGGCCATCGAACAGTCCTCTAAGTGTGAATACTATCTTTACGACAAGGCCAGCGAACAGTCCTGTAGGTGTGAATACTATCTTTACGACAAGGCCATCAAACAGTCCTGTAAGTGTGAATACTATCTTTACGACAAGGCCAGCGAACAGTCCTCTAAGTGTGAATACTATCTTTACAACAAGGCCAGCGAACAGTCCTCTAAGTGTGAATACTATCTTTAGAACAAGGCCAGCGAACAGTCCTCTAAGTGTGAATACTATCTTAACGACAAGGCCAGCGAACAGTCCTCTAAGTGTGAATACTATCTTTAGAACAAGGCCAGCGAACAGTTCTCTAAGTGTGAATACTATCTTTAGAACAAGGCCAGCGAACAGTCCTCTAAGTGTGAATACTATCTTTAGAACAAGGCCAGTGAACAGTCCTGTAAGTGTGAATGCTATCTTTACGACAAGGCCAGCGAACAGTCCTGTGAGTGTGAATACTATCTTTAGAACAAGGCCAGCGAACAGTCCTCTAAGTGTGAATGCTATCTTTACGACAAGGCCATCGAACAGTCCTGTGAGTGTGAATACTATCTTTACGACAAGGCCAGCGAACAGTCCTCTAAGTGTGAATGCTATCTTTACGACAAGGCCAGCGAACAGTCCTCTAAGTGTGAATGCTATCTTTACGACAAGGCCAGCGAACAGTCCTGTGAGTGTGAATCCAACTTTATTGTTCTATCTTCTCATTAACAGGCTGTAACCACAAGAGCCCAAATATACATGGTACGACTGTGTCAAGTCCACTCTTTCAATTTGGAGAAAACAAAAATTAAACACATAAAAAATTCTCAAAGCCGAATCAAACTTGGAATATCTTTTGTTAGACCTAACTGTTTTATGCTTTGAAAAAATATATTTTGTTTATTCATATAAATTAATGCACTAAAATCACTTATAATTTTTTTTATTGCATAGTTGTGTGTAATATTTTATTCTAATTTGATAACTAAAGTTACTATCACAACATTCAATTCAATTAGTGTACTTCAGCTTATTTTAGATGAAAATTAATTTGTAATATGTATAACCCCTATGAGTATTTTAGCAGCCAATATTTTTACTGGCAAAACTACGTCATTGTAAGAGATTTTTTTTAAAAGTTAAATTGAAGTTAAATTTTGTTTGAAGCCAAGTCAAAGTTTTGAACCTTCACACAGCCTTAATACATGCTGTCAATGTAGTTGTTGAAAATGGTATGCAAGTTTAAATATGACCTACTTCGCGATCAGGCCTGTTCAATCAAGGCAGAGTGTTTACATTCCTTACCTCCAACCTCCAAAGTTTTGGCCTAGGTGCAGTACAAGGAAAGAGAAAGGGGTTGGGGGTGAAGTGTGAGAAAGTGGTAGATTTTACCGAAAAATTGCAAACTCAAGTTATAGGTAAAGGTTGTTTTGAAACAACATGGTGTCATATTCTAGTTGAAATACAAAAAAACAATCAACCCCTCCCCTCTTCCCCATAGTAGAGCTGTCAAATCCAAATACATTTAATTTCAATTACAGGGTGGCCACAGGAATTAACTTTACAAATCCCCTGACTTTTCCAGACAATTTAATTTTTTCCCTAATCATGTTTTACCCATTTATACAAGAAAGGCCTTAACTGTGCAGTATGGCATACAATACATACAAAACACCTACAGTGGCCCCATGGCTTCTTTGGTGCTGACTGGCAGCTCACAGCTGACTTCTGACAGTCAACATTTAGGTATATACCTACATTTTGACTCTCAGAAGTGACAGCTGCTAAACACATGTTTTTTCAGATCATATGGTTCGACGTAGGTATACATAATTTGGCCTGGTAACTTTTCAAAGCTGTCAGTCAGCACCAAAGAAGCCGTTGGGCTACTGTACCTATGTAATCACGTTGTTTCCATATGGGGTAAACAAGAAACTGTGCATGGAGCCCAAAAACAACTTTGTGGTCAATCCATCCTCACTAACTTTCTCCACACTGCCCTATCCTTGCATACTCCCTTCACATTAAGAACATCCATACACAAGGTCATGTATGCTCTTTTATTCTTGAAACTCTTTAATGTTTCTCTTTTTCACACATCGTCTACAACATTTAGTCGCGTCTTACATGTCCGATCCTTCCTTTTGATCCACACACTTTATACATTAATAGATTTTCTTTGTCATTCGTTCCACACTCATCCTCTCAACATGTTCAAACCAAAGAAAAATGCTTTTTTCACAGTGACCTCTTGGATTCCCTTTCAAACCGCACTCCTTCAGCACCCATTCATTTGACTCTGCCCATAAGTTTTTACGTATACATTCATTAGATATCTCACTCCAATCGCATTCACCTTGCTCTTGTGTTTCTACGGACAAACCCAAGCTTCACATCCATAAAACAATGTTGTGTAGCGTGTCAATCAGACAAATTGGACAGCTACAATTAAATATCATGATTTTGATAATTTACGAAAGAAAGAAGTAATATAAACATATTTAAAAGTAATCTACCTCAAAGTTTATTTTCCCTGACTAGAATAAGTCAAATACAACCACGTGTTTTCCTAACTTGAAACATGTGGTTGTTCAAAAAATATTGTCTTTTGATAAATACTGTAGCAGATTTCAAAGAAGAGGATTAACATTATCATATTATTGAATAAAATACTTTAACGCATACCCTTTGCCATTGGATGATATCGGATAAATTTACATACACCCGCCATGCTGCCTACAAGAAAAATTAGTAAAGGACGTCTATATCACAAATTCTCATAAAAATAATAGCTAAGCCTAATAAATATAATCAAAACGGATATGTATAAATAGAATATGCGTTAGTATCTACTCACCATTTCAAGATGTTCTTGGATTTATTTGCCACGTTTTAGACAATAAAATTATTCAATGATGGCGGCTTAACTGTAGTCACAAATGTTATCATAACTACACCTGACGAAGAAAGAAGTGAAGGTTGGAAACGACCCACTGACCCACTTCCAATCAGAGAAGACTAGCGGAAGTCCAAGGAACCATGTTTTCCCCCTTTCCCGCAAGCATATCTTTCCCCGTCTTTTTCTTTCCCTCCGCTTTCGTCCGTCTCTCTCTCTTTTTCTATATTTCTGAGTTTATCACCCTTTCTGATTTGTTCCGTTCTTGTCAGATTTTAGAGTATATATCGGGCTGCTCTCAGGTTCACATTATACCCATTCTACTACAACACAGCGTCGAAGGAGGAACTTCTACAGCGTTGCACTATGAAGAAAACGACGACCAAGAAGTATTGGCCGTCAGATCCACCACCGCCTTGGCCAGGAGGTCATACTTCGATCACTTAAGTATCCTGGAAAAACGCCGTCTCAAGTCCTTATGAATTAGAGTCTAGTTTGTGTTCAAAAAAACTAGACAATATCTATCTAGACATATTGATATTTTATATGTTCAGTGTTTATAGCCAAAGACATTTTTTTGGTTAGTTTAATATCATGTCAAATGGACAGTTATTTCACTTCAAGTCTTGTTGGATTCAAGATTGATATGGTTAGTTTAATTGGTTGTATATTGTGTCCTGCAGTTTGAAGGACAAGTCTCCTTTTTTTTATGAGCCTTTGGCTTCGAAAGTAGTAATGTCTTAGTCATAGACTTGCTAACCTCCACAGGTTCCATTTATTTATTTTGAACCAATGTTTCTCATGACGACCTGGACGTCATGTGCATCTGTTTAATATTTGTACGGCTACAACCAGGCTGTCTGTCTTGTTTTCCAAATCACAGTTGTGTTAATGGATATCTATGTTTTGAGTTGGTCAAGTAGTCACGCTTCATGTGCGGTAATAGCTTGGGTGTAACCCGTGGAACTCCACTTGAGTCATAATGGGGTCCGCGGAAATAATACCTTTTTTCCTTGCCTGTTTTTTGGCTCCTATTGTTTTTTGTGTTGCTCTTAGTGTAATTCCAATAAGAATTGTTTGTACTATTGAATGCTCTGGCAGTACCGGAAGGGAAAGAGACCAGCCATGGTACTATTTTTGTTGACACCTGTTTGCTAGCCAACGACCACTGGTATCTACAGACGTTTCTATTGTTTATCATTATCTAAAGTGTTTTAAAGGATATTGTTTAAGACCCAGTCAAGCTAACTGATTAAAATGTTTATGTATATCTGGTTTGATACCTTTTGTTAATTAATACTTAATTGTTTTCTCCTTTAGAAAACTTCTACCTGTAGCCTGGCTGGCGCCTGCTCAGCCCTTGTAGCTACAGCAAGACCATCGAATTTCACAAGTCTTATTATTTGCAACAAGCTTCAAACTTATTATCTTGTAATTGTATTGTAAACCTAATTCTAATTATATCTGTTTGTTTAAATAAATTTATTAATTGTTAAAACAATTTATTTTTCTATTTAAATTTCACCTTGTTTTGTAAAGTTATCAAAATAATCCAGTAGGGTTATTTTGTGACAGTTGGTACCAACCCACTTTTATATATTGCTATCTTTGCCTCTTTCGATACTATTTCATTCTTCACAAAGGTCCACAGACATACAACTACTCTCAATAATGCATTCGCCCGTCTGTCAATTTAATTTTGTTTATTTCCGTTTTTGCAAAACATTCTGCCCAGATACACAAATTCATTCACTTGTTTTGACAGTTTTCTATTTATACTAAGCTGACAATCATTTATTGAGCCATCCCTTCGAAAAACCATCACCTTAGTTTTGGAGACATTTATACAAAGATTCATACTGCCTGTCACCCACCACATACTAACAATTTAATGCACTCTGCAAGTCATTCTTATTCTCAGCCATTATAAAAGCATATAAAAGCACTCTAAAATTACCTTTTTCTATTTGTACACCAATCACATCCTCACAAGCATCCCTCATACACTTATCCATGAATACATTGAACCACCATGGGGACATAACACAGCCTTGTCTAATCATTCGCTTAAAGCGCCATCCACCCTAGCACACACTTTACTTCTACCATACACCACCATAATTGCATTTACTAATCATGTCCCACACTATTCTCTCCCGGAACCTTCCAAAACAAACTGATATTCACCAAGTCGTACTAACGCACAATACACGTTTTCCTTACTGACATACACTTCTCAATCACTTGCTGCAATGAAAATATCTGGTCCAAACAACCTCTACCTGGCGTGAAACCACTTTGCACACCTCAAATCTTATCTGTAGTTTTTTAAATGCACCCTCTCAATTAAAACTTTCACAAAAACTTTGATTAGAACACTCAACAAAATAATTGACCTATAATTCTTACATTCCCTCTTACCGTCTTTGACTCGGTACAAAGGAACAATGAGAGCATTCTTCCAGTCATTAGGAACATTCAAAATCACAGATCACACAATCTAGCAAGTAGTACCATGCACCCACACTTGAGCATTTCACTTGTGAACCCATCTATGCATGTATCTTTGCCATTATTTAACACTTTCAAACATACTTCACACAGTAAATTACAGAACAATTATTTTATAAATATAGCACCACATCTTACTACCTGTTCAGGTTCTAACGGTTATTTACTCCTTACGCTAATAAGTTAGGGGTGAGGAAGGTTGAATTAAGAGGAAGTCTACCAATATTTGTGTGGGGGGAGAGTGGAAAAACCACTCTTAACTACACCTGACCAAGATTCAAACCCAATCTCCTTATAATACCTTAGATTAAATTTTGCTTAATGCACTTTATTTTACACCAAGAACTATTATTTTATAATAATACATAATCATTTGTAAAGTATTGGAGACAATCGCGATGAAAGTATATTTAATGATTTCAAGCTAGAAATATTAGTTTTAACTTAGTGGAGAATGAATCTGAACAGATTGAATCAAGAGTATTGGAGTTGCTTTATGAATTGTATTCATTATTCACCCAAGCAAATGTAATGAAATACTTGTGCAGATATTATCTAGAGAATGTGATTGTGACCTGTTCTAGGTAAACCCGAGCACAGTTTTCACATGTGCAATATATGACCTTGATTATGGTGAAGAAAATAATCAAAGTAGTACAATGTGTCCGGACTTGATTATTATTTTACTTTACCTCAATTTCCATTTACAATTTTGAAGAGGAGTATATAGCCTGATAATGAAGTTTCTCCTGTTTTGAATTAATGTTGATAGTGCTTGATTTTCCCTGTTTCGTTGTCAAACTCCTTGACTTTTTCTCAGTGTTCAAATTCCGTGCCTCTTCTAGGTTTTCCCTGTCTATGGCCCCTGAATTAATACTATCTCTCCTAAAAATAATATACTTTAGTTTGACTCATAATTATTTTCATCGTGATATTTGAGTTAAAGAGAGATAAGTGTAATAGTCACAAAAATAAAACTTCACACCCAGGTTATACCCTGATTTTTTTTGTGGAGTTGGAGAAAAATGGGGGACGGGGCCTACCTGGGGTTGCTCATAATGAATAAATAATTTCACCCTAGCAAAAATAAATGAAAAGTTGGTTTCGCCCTCTGCCGCTGACCCCTTATCTTATACTTATTCCAATTAGAGTATACTAAGTTAGCTAACCAAAGTGGTCAATAAAAAAGAATTAGTAGGGGCCGTGCTACCATAGGTTTGCGCTCTGCAAGTGTCTGGAAAAAGGAATCGTGGGACTCGGCCACATGTAGGTCCAACAAATGAGGCGAAGGAAGGCACTTGTTACACTCCACACACAAATAACGGTGGATGGAGTTGTAGTGGACTTCATAGTCCATCACAGAGGTGAAATCAATCTGGCAACCTGGCACATGACATGTAAACCTGGGAACTCTGAAAAAAAAAAAAGATAGTTGTGTTTAACTCAGTAAGCCAGAAACATTTATTGGTAACACATCACTCTTGGGTTAGGCTGGATTGTCTTTGACTGGGAAACCAGTATTTGAATCCTAGTTGGGTGGATTTTACAAAATAGTTTTCCACTCTCCCTCCAGGAAAATGAGGGTGTATTTTCTCAAAAACTTTGTTTTATCATCATTCATCACTTTCCCATTCGCTTAATACATGTGTAAAATCGAAACGAGTACACTGAAAAAGTATTTGAGAAAATATATTTAAAATTATCTTTGTACATTGCAGGTAAACCTGTCAACACTGTGAAGGTGGGTTAACCTCTCAATCGTGAATATCATCAGTTACTGGAACACTTTCTGAGGGCATGGTTTAATTTGGGGGGGGGG